>JADKXX010023934.1:0-10016 GCA_017310255.1 Butorides virescens | reverse complement strand
GGGGGGTCGGGAGGGTGCGGGGATGCTGGAAGCCTTGGGCTCGAGTGACGGGGGGGTGTCAGGGGTCACTGCCAGCGCTCCGAATGCCCGAGAGCACTTTGAGCCCCTTCCCAGGCACCCGTCGCACACATCCCACGCCGTTCCTGCTGAAGGTGAAGCCGGGGCCCTGTCCGGACACGGATCAGGACAGGGACCATCGGGCAGGGCAGGGCTCTGGGCTGGCTCTAAGGGTGTGGTCCCAGGACCAGGGGGCACCCAGCAGGGCTCTGGGCTGGCTCCAGTCATTTGGGCTCAGGGCAGGCGGCTTTGGCTCCCAGCGGGGTGTATGGGGCAGTGGGTTGGAGCTGGCAGGGTGCGGGTTTGGGTGCACAGGAAGGGGGCTCGTGTCCTTGACCCCACACCCTGCACCCAGTCCAGGCCCCACCCCTCAGCCCGGACCCCTGCCCCCAGCCCAGCCCCCTGCCCCCAGCCCAGCTTCCCAAAATCGCTGCCCTGAGCCCAAAGCCCTTCCCCATGTGCAGGCAGCAGCTCCAGAGCCCCGGGGTTGGGCACCCAGCAGGGGTCTGGGCTGGGGGCAAAGGGTCCGGGTTCGGTGCCGAGAGCCGGGGCTGGGTGCGAAGGGTGGGGGCTAAGGGCAGGGGCTGGGCTGGGGGCAGGGGGCTGGGTGTGGGGTGGGGGTTTCGGAAGATGCTGGGCTATGGGGGCACAGCCCTCCCAGGTAGGAGCCGGCCGTGCTGACCCCCTCCCTGGGAGAATTGTTAAGCTTTGGAACAAAACAGTCAAGATATGGGGAAAAGGTTGAGGTTTGAGGCAAACAGTCGAGGTTTGGGGTAGAACCAGTTAAGATTCGGGGAAAAATGGTCGAGGCTTGGGGCAAAACATTTAGGTCTGGGGCAAAAACAGTTGAGGTGTGGGGCAAATGGTCAGGGTTTGGGGTCCAAACACTTGAGGTTTGGGACAAGACATTGGGGTTTGGGGCAAAAATGGTCGAGGATGGGGGCAAAATGGTCAAGGTTTGAGGCAAAATGGTTGAGATTTGGTGAAAACGTTTCACGATTGGGGGAAATGCTTGAGGCTTGGGGCAAGTCAGTGAAGGTTTGGGGCAAATGGTTGAGGTTTGGGGCAAGGCTCTGAGTTGGCTGTGGAGGCCCTGGGCTGGGCGCAGGGTTTGGGGGAGATTTGGGGACCAAGTGAAGATATGTTGGGGCACGGTGCCAGGCTGGGGGCCACCACCATAACCAGCAGCACTTTTCGCGCAGTAGTAGGTGGCCGTGTCGTCGTCCCTGAGGCTGCTCATCTGCAGCGTGACCGTGCTCCGGGAGTTGTCCCTGGAGATGGTGAAGCGCCCTTGCACCGCCGACCCGTAGCCTGTGCTGTTCCCAACGTTGTTCATAGCCGCGACCATCTCCAGCCCCTTCCCGGGCGCCTGTCGTGCCCAAATCATGGTGTAGCTGCTGAAGGAGAAGCCGGAGGCCTGGCAGAGGAGGGTGAGGGACCCCCCGGGTGTCTGGAGGCCCCCTCCGGACTCGACCAGCTGCACGGCCGCCCGCAGCCCTGGGGAGGGAGGAAGGACAGAATTCAGTCGCCGGCTCCCAGCATCACCCCCCGCCCAAAATTCATCCGCGCCCAGGGAGGGGGTCAGCGGGGCCGGCTCCTACCTGGGAGGGCTGCGAGGAGGAGGAGGAAGGTGGAGGGGGGGCTGACTGGAGCTGTGTGTGGCTGGGGGGGTTCCCCTCTGCCCCAGGGGGCTGCAGTTGCTCAGGGTGATGTTGGATGACCCAGACCCCATCCCTGCCCCATCCCCAGGACCCCAACCCCTGCACCCTGAGCTCGGCCATGGCTCCCCCTTCCACTCCAGCAGCCACAGCATGGAGGGGGGCGATGGGAGCAAAGGAAGGGGCTGGAGTGGGTCCGGACCCCCCCGGTGGTGGTGGCATTGGTGGAACAGAGCAGGGAGGGACGGTGGAAGCACCCAGCGGGTTCAGGTGCCGAGGATTTTGGCACCGAGCAGGGGTCTGGGCTGGGGGCTGGGGTTTTGGAAGCTGCTGGAATGTGGGTCCCCAGGGCGGGGTGCTGCGGCGCGGTGCCGGGGTTTGGGCTCGGGGCAGGCAGAGGCAGCGGCTGCAGCCGTCCCAGGGCAGCAGAGAGGGTTGGGGGCTGCCAGGCCCTGGGGAGGGAGGAAGACAGAATTCAGTCGCCCCCTCCACCCCTTCCACAGAGCCCACAGACCCTGAGCCCAGCCTGGACCCTGGGGGCAGGGGTCAGGGATTGGGGCAGGGGTTTCGGAAGATGCTGGGCTATGGGGGAACAGCCCTCCCAGGTAGGAGCCGGCCCCGCTGACCCCCTCCCCGGGCACGGATGAATTTTGGGCGAGTTAGGGGTGATGCCGGGAGCGTGCGACTGAATTCTGTCCTTGCTCCCTCCCCAGGGCTGCGGGTGGCCGTGCAGCTGGTCGAGTCCGGAGGGGGCCTCCAGACACCCGGGGGGTCCCTCACCCTCCTCTGCCAGGGCTCCGGCTTCTCCTTCAGCAGCAAAGGCATGGCTTGGGCACGGCAAGCGCCCGGGAAGGGGCTCGAATACATCGCGGGCATCATCAGCACTGGTGGCAGCACAGGCTACGCGCCGTCCGTCAAAGGGCGCTTCACCATCTCCAGGGACAACTCCCGGAGCACGGTCGCGCTGCAGATGAGCAGCCTCAGGGACGACGACACGGCCACCTACTACTGCGCCAGAGGTGCTGGTGCTTATGGTGGTGGCACCGACCCCGGTACCGTCCCCCGCATCCCAGCACCTTCCCGGATCCCTTTGCACGGAGCCAGGACACCTTGGGTCAATCCAGAACCTCCCTGTGCTCTTCCCCCATTGCCCAGCAGCTTCCCAAAGCCCCCGCCCCCAGCCCAGCCCACTGCCCCCAGCCCAAGGTGACAGCACCCAAGGGGGGGCTCAGGGTAGGGCTCCAGCCCGGCTGCGAGGGTCCGGGCTGGGAGCAAAGGGTCTGGGCTGAGGGAAAGGATTTGGGTTTGGTTGCAGGGGCCCAGGCTCATGACAGGGTTTTGGGGAAGATGCTGGGATCTGGGTTCCCAGTGTGGGGATGTTGGGGCACGGTGCCAGGGTCGGTGCCACCAGCAGCACCACCAGCAGCTTTCACGCAGTAGTAGGTGGCCGTGTCGTCGTCCCTGAGGCTGCTCATCTGCAGCGTGACCGTGCTCTGGGAGTCGTCCCTGGAGATGGTGAAGCGCCCTTCCACCGATGGCGCATAGGCTGTGCTGCCACTATTGTCATCAAAGCCAAAATGTAGATCAAAGTCCATGCTGATACCACTGCTGCCAATACCCGCGACGAACTCCAGCCCCTTCCCGGGCGCCTGTCGCACCCAGTCCATGCCTTTGCTGCTGAAGGTGAAGCCGGAGGCCTGGCAGAGGAGGGTGAGGGACCCCCCGGGTGTCTGGAGGCCCCCTCCGGACTCGACCAGCTGCACGGCCGCCCGCAGCCCTGGGGAGGGAGGAAGGACAGAATTCAGTCGCCCGCTCACGGCATCACCCCCCACCCAAAATTCATCCGCACCCTGGGAGGGGTCAGCGGGGCCGGCTCCTACCTGGGAGGACTGTTCCCCCGTAGCCCAGCATCTTCCAAACCCTTGCCACCATCCCAGCCCCCTGCCCCCAGCCCAGACCTTTGCCCTATCCCCTCTGTACCCCCCCTCTGGGCTCTGTCCCCTCGTCCACGGGGACAACTGTGGGAGTCGTGCCTGGAGGTGGTGAAGGGTTAATGACTGAGATGAGCTCAGCCCCTTCCTGGTCAGGGGTCTGGGCTCCGGGCAGGGGTTTGGGAAGATGCTGGGCTATGGGGGAACACTTTGGGGATGTCTGGGCTCCGTGCAAGGACTCCAGGCTTGGTGCGAGGGCTCTGGGCTCAGGGCCGGGTCCAGGCTTGGTGCAAAAGCTCCGGATTCTGTGCAAGGATGCGGGCTTGGGGCCGGGGTCCAACCTCAGTCAAAGAGTTTGGGGAAGATGCTGGGAGATTGGGCTTTGGCTTCTTCGATGGCTTCTGCATCTTCTGGAGCCAAGAGGCGCCTGGGAAGGGGCTGGAGTTCCTCACGGGTATTGCTGGCGATGGTTAACCCAACGGAGGGTGCAAGGGGGCTTGAGCATCCCTGCCCCTGCCCCTGCCCCCCCCCCAGCTCCCTGCCCCCTCCTGGGCTCCCCTTGCCCGGCTCCTGCCCCCACCACGCAGAGCCCATCCCTGCCCCCTCTCTGCTCCATCCCCAGGACCCCAACCCCTGCCCCCTGCCCAAAGCCCCCTGCTCTGAGCCCAAACGACTGGAGCCAGCCCAGCCCCCTGCCCCCAGCCCCCACCCTTCGCACCCAGCCCCGGCTCTCGGCACCGAACCCGGACCCTTTGCCCCCAGCCCAGACCCCTGCTGGGTGCCCAACCCCGGGGCTCTGGAGCTGCTGCCTGCACATGGGGAAGGGCTTTGGGCTCAGGGCAGCGATTTTGGGAAGGCGCCGAGCTGCTGGGGCACAGTGCCGGGAGAGCTGGGCTGGGGGCAGGGGGCTGGGCTGGGGGCAGGGGATGGAGAAAGGGGGGTCCATCCCCAGAGGAACCGTTCCGGGGAGGTGCTGAGCTGCTGGGACACAGCGCAGGGGTGGCCGGGCCCGGGGCAGGGGCTCGGGCTTCATACAAGGGTTTGGGCTCAGTGCAGAACGTGGAGGGTGGGGGCACCGGGCTGGGCTGGGTGAAGGGGTCCAGGCTGGGAGCAACGGTTTCTGGTTGAGGAAAAGGATTTGGGTTTGGTTGAAAGGGTCCAGACTCATCACAGGGTTTTGGGGGAAGTGTCTGGGATCTGGGGACCAAGTGAAGATATATTGGGGCACGGTGCCAGGCTCGGGGCCAGCACCAGCACCCTCAGCATTTTTCGCACAGTAGTAGGTGGCCGTGTCATCGTCCCTGAGGCTGCTCATCTGCAGCGTGACCGTGCTCCGGGAGTTGTCCCTGGAGATGCTGAAGCGCCCTTGCACCGCTGGCGCGTAGCTTGTGCCGTTCCCAATGTTGTTCATAGCCGCGACCCACTCCAGCCCCTTCCCAGGCGCCTGTTGCACCCAAATCATGGTGTAGCTGCTGAAGGAGAAGCCGGAGGCCTGGCAGAGGAGGGTGAGGGACCCCCCGGGTGTCCTTAGGCCCCCTCCGGACTCGACCAGCTGCACGGCCGCCCGCAGCCCTGGGGAGGGAGGAAGGACAGAATTCAGTCGCCCCCTCCACCCCTTCCACAGAGCCCAGAGCCCCTGAGCCCAGCCTGGACCAATGTCCCCAGCTGGGAGCCTGGATCTGAACCCAGATCCCTGCCCCCACCCCAGACCCCTGCCCCCAGCCCAGACCCTTCCCGTGCCCAGAACCCCCAGGAGCCCAGATTCGCTTCCCCATGGCCACTGCCATCCCGGAGCAAGGAAGAGCGGGGCCGGGGGGCTCTCCCACTCCCTCCCCAGGGCCGGGAAGGGGCTGGAGAGAGTCGCAGCTATTAACAGCTTCGGCAACAGCACGTACCACGTGCCAGCTGTGCAAGGGCGATTCAGGATCTCCAGGGACAACTCCCGGAGCACGGTCACGCTGCAGATGAGCAGCCTCAGGGACGATGACACGGCCACCTACTACTGCGCCAAAGATGCCCGTGCTGGTGGTGGTGGCCCCGACACTTGTGGTGGTGGCCTCACACAAGCCCCGGCCCTTGCACCAAACCTGGACACTTTGCAGTCAGCCCAGACCCCGGCACCGTGCCCCAACAGCCCCGCACAGGGTCCCCAAATCTCCCCCAAACCCTGCACCCAGCCCAGGGCCTCCACGGCCAACCCAGAGCCTTGCCCCAAACCTCAAATCTTTGTCCCAAACCTCAACACTTTGCCCCAAATCTTGACTGTTTTGCCGCAAGCTTTCACTCTTTTGCCCCAAATCTCAAACATTTTGCTCCATATCTCCACTGCTTTTGCCCCAAACCTTAAACATTCGCCCCAAACTTCAACCGTTTTCCTGACAACTCAACCATTTGCCCCAAACCTTGACTGTTTTGCCCTAAACCTCAACTATTTGCCCAAATTCCTGACCAGTTTGCCCCGCAACTCAACCGTTCTACCCTAAACCTCACCTTTGTCCCTAAATCTTGAGCAATTTGTCTTAAACCTCAACGTTTACCCAGGGTGGGTGTAAGCAGGGCCGGGTCCTACAGAGAAGGGCTCTTCCCCCATTGCCCAGCAGCTTCCCAGACCGCTGCCCCCAGCCCAGCCCCCTGCCCCCAGCCCAGCTATCCCGGCACTGTGCCCCAGCAGCTCAGCGCCTTCCCAAAATCGCTGCCCTGAGCCCAAAGCCCTTCCCCATGTGCAGGCAGCAGCTCCAGAGCCCCGGGGTTGGGCACCCAGCAGGGGTCTGGGCTGGGGGCAAAGGGTCCGGGTTCGGTGCCGAGAGCCGGGGCTGGGTGCGAAGGGTGGGGGCTGGGGGCAGGGGGCTGGGCTGGGGGCAGGGGGCTGGGGTGGATCCAGGGGTCTGGGCTTGGGGGCAGTGGTTTTGGAAGTGGCCTGGCTTCGGGGTAACAGCCCTCCCAGCTCGGAGCCGGCCTCGCTGACCTCCTCCCCAGGCAAAATGTTGAGGTTTGGGGTAAAACAGTCGAGGTTTTGGGGCAAAAATGTTGAGATTTGGGGCAAAAGCAGTTGAGATTTGGGGCAAACGATCGAGATTTGGGGCAAAACCAAGTAAGACTTGGGGCAATGTGGTTGAGGTTTGGGGCAAAACCAGTCAAGATTTGGGGCAAACGATCGAGATCTGGGGCAAAACCAATTAAAATTTGGGGCAATGTGGTTGAGAATTGGGGCAAAACGGTTGAGGTTTGGGGCAAAACTAGTTGAGATTTGGGGCAAAATGGTTGAGATTTGAAGCAAAACCAGTCGAGATTTGGGACAAATGGCTGAGGTTTGGAGTAAAACCTTGAAGTTTAGGGCAAAACACTGAGTTTTGGGGCAAAATTAGTTAAGATTTGGAGCAAATGGTCAAGGTTTTGGGACACAACTGTTGGGGTTTGGGGCAAATGGTTGAAGTTGAGGTGGAACAGAGCGCGGGGTAGGGGCAGGGGGTGGCAGCACCCAGCTGGCTGAGGAACAGAGGATTTGGGCAGCATGGAAGGGTCTGGGGTGGGTCCAGGTCCGCAGCAGCCCCCTGCCCGCCCCTATGGAGCCTCCCGGGGGTTGGGGTCCTGCACCCTGCAAGGACCTGGGCACCCTGCAGGGCTCCGGGCTGGGGACCAGGGTGCGGAGTGGGGGCAGGAATTGTGGGCTGGGGGCAAGCGACTGTGACTGGGGGCAGGGGGCTGGGCTGGGATCCAGGCTCCCAGCTGGGGACATTGGTCCAGGCTGGGCTCAGGGGCTCTGGGCTGTGTGGAAGGGGTGGAGGGGGCGACTGAATTCTGTCCTTCCTCCCTCCCCAGGGCTGCGGGCGGCCGTGCAGCTGGTCGAGTCCGGAGGGGGCCTCCAGACACCCGGGGGGTCCCTCACCCTCCTCTGCCAGGCCTCCGGCTTCGACTTCAGCAGCAAAGCCATGTTCTGGGTGCGACAGGCGCCCGGGAAGGGGCTGGAGTACGTCGCAGGTATTGATTATGATGGTGACACAGACTACGCCCCGGCTGTCCAAGGGCGCTTCACCATCTCCAGGGACAACTCCCGGAGCACGGTCACGCTGCAGATGAGCAGCCTCAGGGACGACGACACGGCCACCTACTACTGCGCTGGTGGTGATGCTGCTGGTGGCCCTGACCCCAGCACCGTCCCCCAACATCCCTGCCCTGGGTCCCCCCTTCCCAGAATCTTCCTGAAATCCCTTTGCACGGAGCCAGGGCTCTTTGCACAAAACCAGGACCTCCCTGCGCTGTTCCCCCAATTCCCAGCATCTCCCAAATCCCCTGCCCCCAGCCCAGCTCTCCCGGCACTGTGCCCCAGCAGCTCAGCGCCTTCCCAAAATCGCTGCCCTGAGCCCAAAGCCCTTCCCCATGTGCAGGCAGCAGCTCCAGAGCCCCGGGGTTGGGCACCCAGCAGGGGTCTGGGCTGGGGGCAAAGGGTCCGGGTTCGGTGCCGAGAGCCGGGGCTGGGTGCGAAGGGTGGGGGCTGGGGGCAGGGGGCTGGGCTGGGGGCAGGGGGCTGGGATGGATCCAGGGGTCTGGGCTGCGGGCAGGGAGTTTGGGAGATGCTGGGAATTGGGGGAACAGCGCAGGGAGGTCCTGGCTTTGTGCAAAGAGCCCTGGCCCCGTGCAAAGGCTTTTCAGGAAGATTGTGGGATGGGGGGACCCAGGGCAGGGATGTTGGGGGACGGTGCCGGGGTTGGTGCCACCACCATCATCCATTTCTTTGGCGCAGTAGTAGGTGGCCGTGTCGTCGTCCCTGAGGATCCTCATGTGCAGCGTGACCGTGTTCTGGGCATCGTCCCTGTAGACGGTGAAGCGCCCTTGCACCGCCGACCCGTAGCTTGGGTAACTCCCACCGCCCCGAATACCCGCGACGAACTCCAGCCCCTTCCCGGGCGCCTGCCGTGCCCAAACCATGCTGTAGCCACGGATGGAGATGCCGGAGGCCTGGCAGAGGAGGGTGAGGGACCCCCCGGGTGTCTGGAGGCCCCCTCCGGACTCGACCAGCTGCACGGCCGCCCGCAGCCCTGGGGAGGGAGGAAGGACAGAATTCAGTCGCACGCTCCCGGCATTGCCCCCCCGCCAAAAATTCATCCGTTGCCGGGGAGGGGGTCAGCAGGGCTGGCTCCTACCTGGGAGGGCTATTCCCCCGTAGCCCAGCATCTTCCAAAACCCCTGGACCAAGCCCAGACCCCTGGATCCATCCCAGCCCCCTGCCCCCAGCCCAGACCCCTGCTCGGTGCCCAAATCCTCAGCTCCTGAACCCACTGGGTGCTGCCCCCACCGCCCCCTGCTCTGTTCCACCAATGCCACCACCACCGGGGTGTCCGGACCCACTCCAGCCCCTTCCCTTGCTCCCATCGCCCCCCTCCATGCCGGTGCTGCTGGAGGTGAAGGCAGAGCCCTGGCAGGACGTGGGGTGGGACAGGGACCATCGGGCAGGGCAGGGCTCTGGGCTGGCTCTAAGGGTTTGGCCCCAGGACCAGGGGGCACCCAGCAGGGGTCTAGGCTGGCTCCACTCATTTGGGCTCAGAGCAGGGGGCTTTGGGCAGGGGGCAGGGGTTGGGGTCCTGGGGATGGGGCAGGGAGGGGGCAGGGCTGGGTTCTGGGTCATCCAACATCACCCTGAGCAACTGCAGCCCCCCGGGGCAGAGAGGACCCCCCCCAGCAGAATACAGCTGAAACTAGAGCCCCCCCTCCACCTTCCTCCTCCTCCTCGCAGCCCTCCCAGGTAGGAGCCGGCCCCACTGACCCCCTCCCTGGGCGCGGATGCATTTTGGGCGGGTGGGGGAGCGATGGTGGGAGCGGGCGACTGAATTCTGTCCTTCCTCCCTCCCCAGGGCTGCGGGCGGCCGTGCAGCTGGTCGAGTCCGGAGGGGGCCTCCAGACACCCGGGGGGTCCCTCACCCTCCTCTGCCAGGCCTCCGGCTTCACCTTCAGCAGCTCCGAAATGTTGTGGGTGCAACAGGCGCCCGGGAAGGGGCTGGAGTTCGTCGCACGTATTAGCAGAAGTGGTAGCAGCACAAGATACGCCCCGGCTGTCCAAGGGCGCTTCAGAATCTCCAGGGACAACTCCCGGAGCATGGTCACGCTGCAGATGAGCAGCCTCAGGGACGACGACACGGCCACCTACTACTGCGCCAGAGGTGCTGGTGCTTATGGTGGTGGCCCCGACCCTGGCACCGTGCCCCAACATCCCTGCCCTGGTCCCCAGATCCCAGCATCTTCCCCCAAAACCCTCTCCTGATCCCAGGATCCCTGCAACCTAACCCAAATCCTTTCCCTCAGCCGGGACCCCTTGTCCCCCCACCCAGCCCCCTGCCCCCAGCCCAGCCCGGTGCCCCCAGCATGGCTGTTCCCG
>JADKXX010023881.1:0-10216 GCA_017310255.1 Butorides virescens | reverse complement strand
TGGGTGACCCATCACTTCCCATCAGTTTTCTCTTCTCCCAGCTTGACCGTAACCAGAGGTTCCGCTGGGAGAGATTCCTCTGGTCCCCGTCAAATATCCTCATTAATTTCTGCAAGTAACAGGGGACTGGAGTGCTTTTGCAAGGGACACTCCTGCTTCCAGTGACCCTCCCTCTTGCAGTGTGCACATTATTTCTCACCAGCTGGGGGCCTGTCCGGGAGGCCCCTCCATACATAATTCCACGTACTTGTCCTTGTCCCCTAAAAGGGACTCCTCTGCTTCTTCCAGCACCTACTTCCACGGCTGCAATTATCCTACTGTTTACCCTCCTCTCTCCCATGCCACCTCCAGCCGAGGGGGCCCTTCTCCACAATACCACCACTTTGCCGTCCTCCCATCCCTCCTCACGGATTCCGATTCCGCATCTCCGCCATTCTCCCACAGACCATCTCAATAACCTCGACTTGTCACAGACAATGGCTTTCCCTTTGCCATGTTGAGCCCTGGGGTCCTTTTTCAGAGCAACCGTTCAGTCTACAACGCTCTGCAAGTTGTGCCAATTGTTCTGCGCCCAATCCACACCGGGTACAGAAGGCCGGGCACTATGTTTCTCCAAGAAATCAAACAAAACTTCCCTGCCTCCAGGGGCACTCATTTTATCACTCAGATAAGGAGGGGGCAGTCTTCCCAGAAAAGCAGCACAAAAAATCTTGACTATATTACACTCTATTCGTTAGACAAGGCAAATTCTAGACAAAGAGGTTTCATATAAACAAGGCAAATCTTAGTTAAGGAGATTTCACATTCATTTTCACGATGAAATGCACAATTCTCCAGATTTCCCACACTCGCTTTACAATCGTAGCCTGTCTCAGTTACTCATTCATTCACCAATCACACCAGAGTTAACTCAGCTCATTCACACTTAATTATCAATTTTCCAACGCCTGACAGGTATATCCAAATTCAAAGTCAACAAGCCAGTATCCGAGTTCAGCATCAATAAATCCGTATTGCCAAAAGTACAAAACTTATGGGGGTTACATAAGTGTACCAATACCAAAAGCACGTACTAAATACCAAAGTGCACCACTCAATTCCCAGCGATGCTGTGTCTCAAACACACACACACACACACACACACACACGAAGATAATAGACTTTTAACATAAAATTCCCGGGCATTCAAATGGTACAATTATCACTCCAGTTAACATCCATTCAGCAGCTGCAAATATGAAACCCAAGCGCAATTGCGAGGAGGTCTGCTGACCCTTCTCCTGCTTCTTCTACAGTCATCAGCAGGTCCTTCCTGGCTCCCGACACCGGGATGCAGCGGTGACCTCAGATTTGCTCGATCTACTCCCAAGATCGCTAGCGGCCGCTCTATTGGTCAGCAAATCTCCCTGGCCGCTCTATCGGCCTGGGGTACCCTCCTTGGCCGCTCTATCGGCCCAGGTACCCCCCTTCCACACGGGGATGACGCTGCACGCCAGACGTCTCTGCGCGATTTACCAGCAGCCCCGGCCACGCGTACGACTTACAGGCCTTTCCCATCCAACATACCGTTTTCTTCCGCGGCTTCAGGAGGTTCTTGTCTGCTCCCCCGGTGAGCGGCTGGCAGCGGAGGCTCCTCCGAGGAAAGTGCTCGGGGTGCGCCCAGGGGCGTCCGCTCCACAGTCGATCCCACGGTCGAGCAGAGAGTCTCTCCTGGCTGGCTTCCCAACTGACGTGCGGCAGACAGCCTCCCCAACCTGTCAGACTGTACAGTCGGTATGTTTATTCAGCGCTGGGCAGCACGGGGGGCAGTCCCACCAAAGTCGTGCGCACCCCAACACAGCAGCTTGTCCGTTTATAGGTAGCAAAGTGTTACATAGACATGAAGTTTCCCAATACGCCTATACAGAGGCATAACCTGTCCCCGCTTCATATTAAAATTAGTTTCAAGAGGTCATTTCCATAAGTCCCTCCCAGCTGCGCAGGCTCAGTGATTTGAGTCGGTGGTCTTCAGGAGTCGTTTACTTCATCCACTCCTCTTCTTCACCTGGTCCTTTTGGTGAATTCCAGCTTCCACCCCCCTTCTTCCACTGTCAGAACAACACAGCCGGTACCAACCGGCTCCCCATCCTTGGCTCTCCTCATACCGACAAAGTGCCAGACGCTTTGTTCTCCTACAGCCTTCCAAGGCCTACAACAAAGATGGGCCATCTCCTCCTCATCTCTCCTCTTCCACATTGCCTGCAGTGTTAGTTTCTTATCTGTAGTTTACTTCATATGATGAGTAAGTTAATCTAAAACACAACGCTAGCAATTTAAGATGGATCTACAGTTGGCTTCACAAAGGTCCTTTTGTTAACCCTTTAGCCCCCCTTCACCCCTGCAGCCCCCCCGCCCCGCACACGCTGCCCGGGGGGCAGGACAGGGCCCACGGGCGCCGGTGGCCTGCAACGCCCGTTCCCGCGGCACCGCAGGGCGGCCGGGCCCCCCCCCTCACCGCCCCGCACCACCGGTGCCAGGGAGGGGCGCGGGACGCCCCTCGGGGACCGCGCCCCCCGGCGGACCCCGCTGCCTGCCCAGGGCACGGGCGGGAGGCCCCGAGCCCCGCGGGAGGGCCCGCGCCGCTCACCGCCGCCGCCCGGCCGCCATCTTCCCCCATGGCGCCCCGCCCCGCCCCTCACCCGGGCGGCAGCCAATCGTCACGCGGGGCCAGCGCTGGGCGGGGCCAGCCGGACGGCTTCCCCTCACCATTGGCCAGCCGCCGCTTGTCCCCGCCCTCCCCAGAAACCAATCACACACAAGCGGCGCGTTCTCCACGAGGAGGGTTGGGCGGGCACCTTCATTCCCATTGGCCATCACGCGAAGGAACAGGGCGCTGATTGGCCAGCGTGAGCACGCGGGGAGGGGAGGCGGGGATTGCGAGCCCGCGCCTTCTCGTTGTCATAGCAACGACGGGAGCCGCGCCGCGGGCCACCGAACCAAGGCATTTCCCTGACAATTTTCATTAAAAAAAAAAAAAAAAAGAGAAATTTCCAACGCACAAAAAACCCCCAAAGCGGAGCGGACAGCCGCGCGGCAGGAGGCTGCGCAACAGAATTTGTCACAAGCGGCTGGGGGCGAAGGGGCGCTGAGCTGGAGCGGGCCCTGCCCCGATTCGCCCGGCCCCGCCGCTGCCGTGGTTTTGGGGTTTTTTTTGTCCCCTCACCAGGCTCCAGGCCATCGACACGGGGACAGACGATATTTCCAGGCTCTTTTATTACCAAAAGGAACGAAGTGCCGTGTGACGGCGCGTCGGGCTCCCGACGGCGCTCTCCCCCTGCCCCAAGGAGACGCCGAGCACGGGCGAGGACGACGTTCCCCGAGCGCCTGCAGTTCTCTCTTCTCCCAGGATTCCGAAAACCGAACGCACGCAGAAGGCCTGCAACAACGCGGAAACGTAAGCGCAACACAACTTTAAGGCTATGCAAAACGGAAGCCGTACTCCGGGCTTCCCAGTCCCTTTGACACCACCCCCCCCGGCGGGGGGACGCCGGCCTTCAGGAATGCTCCGGGGCCGCAGCAGCTCCGCCGTGGAGCTGCGGGAAGGAGCTGCCTCTCAGGCTCCGCTCCCCGCTCTCCAGTTCGCCGCTTCCCGAAGAGGCTTCTTTCCAACAGCCGCGGGGTCAACGCTGCTCCTCTCGGAAGCATCTCCCACGAGCCGTCGCTTCCCGGCGCCGTTTCGCTCCTTCCGTGGACAATCAGCAACCTGAGCGCGGTTTCAGCCCCGGCCCCCCACGCCAGGCTCTCGGCGCCCTGGGGAGAACGTTTCAGGTATTCTCCAGCCGGAAGCGTTAGAAATTGTTCTGCGTGTCGCTGCGATCTCTCTCCCGCGGGGATTCACCGCTGGCGGTAACTGAGCACCGCAGGATTCCCACCCGGCTCCAGCGCCTCCCCGCCCGCTCCAGGCACCGGTGAAAGCAGTGAAACAGCTCCGCAGACGGCTGCAACGCGGTCTGCGGGCGATAACCCCCCAAACCCTCTCCTTTCGCCCGGGAGGGGGCTCAGGATGGCTCTTCACAGTGTCCCCCTCCCGCCAGGGTCCAGCACAGAGCTGGGAGGTGCTGCCCGCGGCCCTGGTCCTGCCCAGCCAGGGCGACAGCCAAGCGGGCCGCGAAGCCCCCAGCTGGAGGGGGTTTCCTAGATGGAGTGCATTACGGACCCCCGGATCTCGGCGCAGGGCCAGCCCGCCAGCGCCAGGTGTGTTTCTTGCACGTGACTTTCCTGATGCTTCATGAAACTCCTGCGGAGCACAAACCTTTTCCTGCAGAGGGGGCACTGGAAGAGCCCCTCTCCCAGGTGCCGGCGCTGGTGGTTGAGGAGGTAATCCTTCCTCCTGTAGCTTTTGTCACACTCGGAGCACTTGTACGGCCTCTCTCCCGTGTGAGTCATCTGGTGCCTAACGAGCCACGAATGGCAAACGAAGCTTTTCCCACAGTCGCTGCAAATGTAGGACTTGCCCCTGCCCTGGCTGGGCTGCTGGCTTGCCGGGCTGCCCCTGGGCGCCGAGTGCTGCCTGCAGCCGGTGCAGGCCTCCGCCTTGTCCTGCGGGTGCTCCCAGCAGGGGCCGCCTAACGGGTTTTCGGCAGGGAAGTTCTCCTCGCTTTCCGCAGACGGCTGCTCCTCTCCGCCGTGCTCCCGGAGCCTGATTCCGCCGGCAGGGTTCTCTCCACGCTCGGCGTGGGCCGCCAGCTGTGGCCCCAGGGGCAGCCCCTCGCAGGAGGCAGGAGCCGCCCCCTGCCCGATTCCCTTCTCACCGGCAGCGCACGGCTGCGAGTGCAGCAGATGGAACACCCTTTCGCCGAGGCTCTTCTCACACACGGGGCCCGGGAACATCTCCCCTCCTCGGGCTCCCTGCGGAGCCTGAAGATGTTCCTGCTGGCTGGGGTTCCTCTCGCATTTGTTGTATGCGCACGGTCTCTTTCGGACACTGTTTTCCTGAGCGCTGAAGAAATCCAAGTGCTCACCGAAGCCTCGATCGTACTGAGCGTCACCCCCAAGGCCGCTCCCGGCGGCGTTTGTTTCCATCATTTCTGAATTCCACTGACTGTCCCACGTCACCCCGGGGCTGGGATCCTTGGAAAACTTCTCTCCAGGCCTTCCTGGTACCTCTGCGTCACACACCGTACTTTCGAAGCAATCTGCCGGGGTGTCCCTCTTTGTGCTTTCATGGTGCGCTGAAACGAGACAGATTTCAGTCTTTCAATTAAGGAAGCCACTTAAGAATATCCCTCCAAGTCTACAGCCACGTCCTGCTAACGGAAAGACAGAGTAAATAGGATGGGAGGCTTTTATACTGAGGGGAAGAGCCAGTACCGTCGTTCCACTGAAACAAAAACTCCAGGAAAATAAAAGGTCTTTTTGCAATTATTTTTTTAAATCTATGTGGAAATCCACTAACACAGTGTTTCACCTTCACCCTCTTGTTCCGAAGCCTGAAGGGTGAGGCCTAAGCTCCCCGCCAGAGCGGACACCGTCCCACCTCGCAGCTCCCAGTGCTCTCCAGACGCTCCAGCGAGCATCCAGAGAAGCGAGGGCCCAGGCCGAGGCAGCGCAGCCAGCTCAGCGTGGGTGCACCCCTTCTTGCACGTGAGCCGTTGGCTCTGCAGGCTGGGTGTCTGCGGGGAGACGCTCGCCTCGCCGTGCCTTTGTTCGGAGAGCTCAGGGCTGTGGTGAGTGAAGAGGAAGGCTCTCACACCTTATAAGCGATCCCCGGAGTGGCACGCCGCTCCGGCTGGATGCGGAGGCATGGCCAGGATTAGACTGCTGACCCCCACCCCGAGGCGCCTCTCCTGCTTTCCTTGGCCAACGTTTACCACCCCTGATAACCCAACCCAAAAAGGCAGGCGGCGCCTTAGCTGCGTAGGCACAGCTCTGGATTTGCTGTTGGACAAATCCGTTCTGCCGACCTGCCAATTCCCTCGTTCTGCAATTACCATTTCCCACAACAAATACCCAGGGTTTCATTTCCCAGATCATTGTCACCAAAGCTCTTCAGCCCAGCGCCCTAACGCACCGTGATTTTGCTGTCCCCTAAGACCTGTGACCCTTCCAACCTCTGAGAGCTGCTAGGGAAAGACTCCACCAAGCATCGTGAAGGACCACGGGTCTCAGCAGCGCCAGCCAGGTAAGTCCACAGTTACCTGCACCGCACGAACATCCTGAGCTCTCATTTCTCTGGCTGCGTACCGGCACACCGGCACACAAACGTGTTACCACAGGCCAAGCTGAAGCGTGAACATGAAAGGCACCGGTTGCTCGACGGCAATTGTCTGAGCATGTCCTCGCACTCCAGTAACTCCAGGTTATGCGTAAGCACGGACTGGAAGGTCTGGGAGGAGCCCACCCTGCGAGCCCGCTCAGAGCAGCTGGACAGCTCTCCCTCGGGAAGGAGTTTGGTGGAGCTGAGCCAGCCGCACCCCACGGTCCTGCCTGACCTTTGTGGGGCAAAACCGTTCACGTCGGCAGTTCCCAGCACACTGAGAGTTTATCTCCTGATCTACTCCACAGCAACTTCCTCGCGTGCCCGCAAATGTTTAGACAGCTCACGTGAAGTGAAGGAATTCCAGGCTACCAACTGATTTCCACACAAACTATCCCTCTGCACCCACTTGGGAGCTACACTGAGCGCTGCCGGGCTGAGGTTGTGTTCAATTAAAAATCCCCGTCCAAACTGCACACCCGTTCCCTGAGGTTAAGCCTCGACCCAAAGATGAGTCTCCCTCTCTTAACTCCACCTCGAGCACGACCCACACTCCAAGCGCGCTCGGGACAAAACCTCCTCCGAAGGACCGTTAGCACGTTCATCTCCTGACAGCGCGTCCTAAAACTGCTTTGCATCAAAGCCACCTTCTCGTTTGCTGCAGGATAGCAGCAAGTCAGGGCTCCACGCTCGCCGGTACCAGGTTTAGACACCATCAAGGCAGCTGGAAATACAAACTTGATCCGTAAGGCCTGAGCGCATCACCGCGCTTGCCTAAAGAGAAACCCCGAGACAGCGCCTAGGCCAGGTTTAGGGCAGCTGAAGGAGGAAGGAGCCTCTTCAGCTGACAGAATCTGGAATTTCTCTGCACAAATATTAACTGGCAGGTTCCAGTTCTTTCGCGGCTTCACGATAAGGTCGTGACATTTCATATAGTATAAAAAAATGCTTTAAATTAGATTCACCGTCCCAGAAATCTCAGCTGAAATCCATTACTGACCTGGACTTGGATCTGTAGAGATTTCTTCTTTCTCCAAGTCTTGTCGTTCAGGGCAGCGCGGCTCCTCCTCTTGTTTAATCCACGATAAAACATCGGTTGCATAAGTCTGAAATCCTGTTCATCAGGGAGAATTCACACAGTTGAGAAACACTGGAGAAGGAGGCAAAGCTCGGAAGATTGGTGAGTTCACAAAGATAAGAAAAGCGCTGACAGAGCCTCGGGGAAGACAGGACACGCGGAGCCACCCGAGGGGTAATTCCTGCAGCGGGAGGTTTTGCCAGGGAATCCTCACCTGTGTCGGGGTCTCCTGGGAGGTCCTCGCCCTCTGCGCCTGGCAGCTCCCTGGCGTACGCCTCCTCGCCTTTCTTGGCCTGACTTGAAGCCTCAGGCTCATAAACCACGTGCTCTGCTAAAGGAGAAAACGCCAGACAAGCGTATCATAAGAGCCTAAGCTCAGGACTTCACAAGGGCTCGTTTTCCCCCAAGCCAACCCTATACTTTACACAGGCTCCCATGAGCCCAGTTCCTTCACCAAACCTGATGGAAAGGTCTAAAAATCCCAGTTGGTTACGTACACGGGAAGCCAAGTAAAATCACAGTGGGGGCAAGAGGTAGAGCGGCTACCCTTCGTGAAGAGTAAAGGACAGGCAAGCTCCAAAGCAGAGTATTTGCAATGCCGAGAGGTACCACCAGGTGAGAAGGCAGGGAATGGGTCCCTGGGCTGTGCAGCCTCCCCGGGTACCACCCGTTACAGCAACAGCTCTAGTAAGGAGTCGGTGCGCTCGCTCGCGTACGCAGAAAAAACGGAGAAGAGAAGGGAGGAGGGAAAAAGCAACCTAAAGCCACTGGATATGCAGGAGGAGAGGCACTGCAGCCCCTGCAAGAAATGGCTGTGGGGGACATGTCACTGAGGAGCTGCCACAGCCACTCTGGTTCCCCTGGAGCCAGAACGGCGTGCACAGTCCTGCCTCCACGCCATCGCAGCCCCGTGTGGTGGATGGCACCGGTCACAGACCTCATTCCGCATGGATTTCTGCCTCCTCCAAGCTAACCCATCGGCCCCAAAATGCGACTAATGCCCACTTTGTGCTAGATATTTAACCAGCTTAGAGCTGTCAACTCGAGGCAAGCAAAGTAAGGAGTTTAAGGGAGAATGAAACATTTCCTCTTCCACGCTGCACTGCGTGGATGAAAACTGGCCACACACTCTGCAACCCCAATGAGAAGGGAAAGACAAAACCCCAGCCCTTACCCGTCAGGACTGGTGGCAAGTCAGTTCAAACCCTGTGAGCTTTTCATAAAAGATTTGGAATACATGAGAAGAGGTGGAAAAACCCCAAAACCTGTGGAATTTAATCCCTCTGTTTCATTTTCCCTCCGAGGCATGCAGTTACTCACCCGGGCAGGGCTCTTCAGGAGCTTCTCCAGCCTCCTCCTCCTGCTGCTCTGCAGCGCACAACTCTTCCTCTTGCTTAATATGGATTATGCTGTCTTCTGTTAATAGGAACCAATTTCATTTTAATTCCATACACAAAATCAATTCCAATTCTCACCCCGTCCCAGGCACAGCAGCTCTGTTCTAGGTCACATTCTAGAGAAAACCTCACTTCAGTTCTAGTTCTCGCTGACCACAGCCTCTTAAACAGACCTAAAATATTTGTCACAAAACCCTCAGCAGATGTTTCAGCTTCAGGAACACCCAGGGCTTTCACACAAGTGGAACGTCCATTTTGTCGCGGTGCCCATGAGCAAACGAAAACGGCCCCGGGAGAGGAAAGCGCCACTTGAATTCTCCTTCTCGAGGTCTGTTTCTCTTTTGCCTCTGCCAGAGTTGAGCCATTCCCTTTTCAGCCGCTCTCGGTAAAACACAGACCACTTCTAACCCATCGGAAAAGCACTCGCGAGAATGCTGAACGCAACTTACTGAAAAACAACCCCCCCAAATTTAAATACATATGGAAAACCAGATGGGCTAATGCTCTGCACATTACCCTTATACCCCTAACACAACCGATGAATACTTTGCGCGCGTGCAAAACCAACTCCATGGTATACATTTGTGCATGCAGAATAGAAACTCCCCTTGCCAGCCAGCCTTCAGACTGGGAAGCGGAACGCCATCCCGCTTCGACTGGGGACGCAGGCACGGCCTAACGGCAAGGGGACTGCAGGCTCGACACAGGCAGCTCAGCAACTGGGAGAGGGGAGAGTGGTTTGCTGTCGTGTTCTGGTAAGACTGGGAGGGATGAGATGCCCGACAGCCAAGTTTGGAAGACCACGCTCAACGGAGCGAGCGCCGTGGGGAGAGGCTGCTGTCCCCAAAAGAGCCCAGCTGCCGGGTTTTTGGCGGTCCGCGTCGCGACAGCCCGCTCTTCCCAAAGCCACTCACCGGCGCCGGTCTCCGCGGGATCACCTCTCCCGTCCCCATCCTCGCAGCTCCGAGCGCACGGCCGGCTCCCATCTTCCGACCGGGCCCGGGCATCGCGTCTGGGCGCGTCCGGCTCTGCGGGAGGCGTGCGGTGAGGCGCGGCCGGGGGTCCCGCCTGCGCGGCAGCGGCCGGGGGCACGGCGGGGACCCGCTCCCTGCCCACCTCCCGCTCGCACCCCCGCCCAGCGGCGCCCGGGGGCGGCGGGCCCTTACCGAGGGAGAGCAGCATGTGGTAGTTGCTCCTCATGACGGCGCGGTGCAGGGCCCGCTGCCAGCCGCGCAGCGCCCGCCACTCCTGCTCGCTGAAGTGCACCCACACGTCCTCCAGGTTCACCGGCACCCGCGGTGCCCGAGGCCGCGCTGCCTCCCGGCCGCCGCCGGCCGCCCCGCGCCTCACCGGCACCCGACGGGCCCCGCCGCCGCCCTCCAGCTGCCGCTCCAGCGCCTGGAGGCGGCCCCGCAGGGCCAGCGCGGCCCGCAGCTGCCGCTCCGCCCGCGCCAGGCGGGCCTCCAGGCGGAGCAGCCGCGCCGCCACGGCCTCCGCTCGCCCGGC
>JADKXX010023877.1:0-16947 GCA_017310255.1 Butorides virescens | reverse complement strand
CCCCCCAAACACCACCCCAAACACAAATTGTCTCTCCCCTTCCTTTCAGGACCTTCATACCTCTCCCTGGATGGTGCTCTGCTTTGTGCTGGCCACATGTGCCATTAGGAGAAGGGCTCTGACCATAAGCTCCCAAGTAGTCATCCCTGCTCTACAGCACTGAGCACCCGGGAAAGGGAGTGACAGCTTCTGAAATTCCCTACCTCCTGTGTTGTCCCCTTGTAAGGAAGAGGAGCTGCTCAGCATCTTCCAGCAGGAGAAGCCCAGAGAAACTCCTGGACTGGCTAAGACTGTGGCGACCTGAGCTGAGAGAGCTCACTCCTCAGCCCCACACACTGCACTGTCCACAGACCCACAGGTTCAGACAGGCTGATGGACTTTGCTCCCCTGAACACAAATGTGTGGCAAGCCCTGCAGCGTTGGTGTGTGAGCTGCACCTGAACCCACCTTGCTTCCAGAGAGTGTGAGGGGCAGAAGAAAGGCAGCATGGAGAGGAGGGAAAGATGGAGAAATGGCCCAGTGCACCTGCTGCGGGAGGGCAGGGACAGATAAATGGCACTTGGGCATTTCTCCTTCTTAGGATTTAGCTGCTGAGGAGGTGACTCAACCAAAGACCCACAGAATCACAGAATGGCAAGGGTTGGAAGAGACATCTGGAGATAATCCAGTCCAACCCTCCTGCTCAAGCAGGGTCACCCACAGCACGTTGCACAGGACATCATCCTGGTGGGCTTTGTTTTGAATATCTCCAGAGAAGGAGACTCCACAGTCCCCCTGGGCAGCCTGTTCCAGTGCTCTGTCACCCTCAGAGTAAAGAAGTTTTTCCTCCTATTCAACTGAAACCTCTTATGTTTCAGTTTATACCCATTGACCCTTGTCCTGTCACTGGGCACCACTTAGAAGAGTCTGGCTCCGTCCTCATGATGTCCACCCTTGAGATATTTGTATGTGTTGATGAGATCCCTTCTCAGTCTTCTCTTCTCCAGGCTAAACAAGCCCAGCTCCCTCAGCCTTTCCTCATAGGGGAGATGCTCCAGTCCCCCCATCATCCTTGTTGCCCCCCTCTGGACTCTCTTCAGGAGTTCCTCATCTTTCTTGAACCGGGGAGCCCAGAACTGGACGCAGTGCTCCAGAGTAGAGGGGTAGGGCAACCTCCCTCAACCTGGTGGCCACACTCCTCTTAATGCACCCCAGGATGCCATTGGCTTTCTTGGCAACAAGGGCCCCCTGCTGGCTCATGGTCAGCTTGTCGTCCACCAGGACTCCCAGGTCCCTCTGGGCAGAGCTGCTTTCCAGCAGGTCAGCCCTCAGCCTGTACTGGTGCATGGGGTTCGACCTCCTCAGGTGCAGCACTCAACACTTGCCCTTGTTGAACCGTACAGCCTTGAGGGCAGAAGCTCTACTGGGAGGAAGAGGAGACCAGGGGCTGCTCTGGGAAAGGCATCTGCCCTGCAAGGGATGGCAGGGAGGTGCCTGCATTCCCCTCCCAGTGCGCTGCTGGTAGCAGTTCTGCCTCAGCCCCTGCCCATGTCTCTGCTGCCTGGAGCTGTCCCTGCTGGGAGCTCTTTCCCTGTCCCCACACCTCCTCCCTGCCAGTGCTCACAGACCTCATCCCACCCACTGTGTGCTCAGCTCCTTCCTGCAGACACCTCCCAGTAGCAGGACACTGCCCAGGGACATCTCTGTGTGCACAGGCTGTGATGGGATCATCAGCTCAACTCTGATGAGGCTGGAAAGGTGATGCTGGGGCTGTCTGCTTGTGGAGTCCTCACTTCTGATACACCAAATGTACTCACCTCTAAGTGGAAAAAGCTTTGGAGTTTGTCTCCTCCAGAACCTAGAGTTGAAATTTCATCTCCAATTCCCCACCCAGGTAGCCCCTGTCTTGACCAGACAAAAAAGGTCAGTGGAAACCTGTGTCCCCTGCTCTCCTCTTGAGGAGATCCTGAGATATCTGCAGCCCCTCCACACCATTCCCTCTCCCCAGGGCAGAACAAGGGTCCCAACCCTGGGGCTCCACCAGCTGCTCCTGCTGCCCCAGAGACAGAGCAGCCTGCCCCGAGCTGGTACAGCCAGAAAGGTGTTTTCATATCTCATTCATGCCTGCCCTGATGGAAGCGGATCTCACAAAAAGAATTTGTTGCTGGTTCATTTATTTTACTTAATACACCACTTATATACACAAACCCGCTGGGTCACACAAGATGAGTGGACACTGAAGAAGGAAGGGATGAAAAATGACATTTCCTTGCAGACAACATCATCACAAGTGGAAAAAGAAAGAAAATAAAAAAGAGAAAAAGTAAAGACAGCCTTGGACTGTCATGATGTACAATGGGAGTCGTTTGCAGAGGAAGGTACACAGTCTCTGGCTGCTGAAAAATGCCTGATCAGTTTCTTCATGGCATCTTTGAGCTCCTGGTTCCTCATGCTGTAGATGAGGGGGTTCAAGGCTGGAGGCACCACTGAGTACAGCACTGCCATCAACAGATCCAGGGATGGGGAGGAGATGGAGGGGGGCTTCAGGTAGGCAAATATACCAGTGCTGACAAACAGAGAGACCACGGCCAGGTGAGGGAGGCACGTGGAAAAGGCTTTGTGCCGTCCCTGCTGAGAGGGGATCCTCAGCACGGCCCTGAAGATCTGCACATAGGACACCACAGTGAAACCAAAACAGCCAAAGAGCAAACAGGCACTGACCACAAGAAGCCCAATCTCCCTGAGGTAGGAGTCTGAGCAGGAGAGCTTGAGGATCTGGGGGATTTCACAGAAGAACTGGTCCACAGCATTGCCTTGGCAGAGTGGGAGTGAAAATGTATTGGCTGTGTGCAGAACAGCATTGAGGAACCCACTGCCCCAGGCAGCTGCTGCCATGTGGACACAAGCTCTGCTGCCCAGGAGGGTCCCGTAGTGCAGGGGTTTGCAGATGGCAACGTAGCGGTCATAGGCCATGACAGTGAGAAGGGAATACTCTGCTGTAGCAAAGAAGAGAAAGAAAACGAGCTGTGCAGCACATCCAAAGAAGGAGATGGCCCTGGTGTCCCCCAGGGAGTTGGCCATGGATTTGGGGAGAGTAGTGGAGATGGATCCCAGGTCGAGGAGGGAGAGGTTAAGGAGGAAGAAGTACATGGGGGTGTGGAGGCGGTGGTCGCAGGCTATGGCGGTGATGATGAGGCCATTGCCCAGGAGGGCAGCCAGGTAGATGCCCAGGAAGAGCCAGAAGTGCAAGAGCTGCAGCTCCCGTGTGTCTGCGAATACCAGGAGGAGGAACTGGGTGATGGAGCTGCTGTTGGACATTTGCTGCCTCTGGGCATGGGGACCTGTCCAAGGAGGAAAAGGCAGTGATAAGTTACGGTAGACGCCTCAGAACCTATTCCAGTTCTCATGGGAAACCCCAAAATCACCTCTGCCCTTTCAGAAAGAGCTTTGGCTGGTCACTTTTGTGAGCTCTGGTGGGTGCTGGCTGAGGATGTCCCGAGGAGCAGGGGGCTCTGATCTGGGATCTGGATGAGTCAGTTCTGCCCTACATTAATAGATAAATAGTAAGTGGGACTCATGTTTTCCACTTGTGGTATTAAAGTTTATTTCAGCATTGTCACTCTCAACTCACCGAACTGCAGAGCAGAGCTGTGGGGATTTTGTTTTGTTCCCTTGGTCCTACTGTCCTCACCACAGTGATTAGTATTTTTAAGGCAGAGATTGCTGGCATTTCTGCTTGTCTCCAGGGGAAACCTTGTGGGTCCTGCGAAGCCAAAGGACTGTCCCTTTGTGCAGAGTGAGGACAGCCAGTCTGTCCATCAGCCCTGGGCTCAGCTTCCTTGTGCTGGCACCTCTTTGAGCTGGAGGGCGATTGCACCCAGATGTTCCCCTGAGAAGAAGCTGGGCAGTGCTGAGAGCAGGTGAGGCCAGTTTCCAAGGGCAGATCTCCATACTCCTCCTGCTGTCTTCTGCTACCTGAGGAATCTCTCAGCTCTCCCTTCCCAGTCAGGGACACACAAGAGGGCTCATCACAGCTGCTTGCAGGCAGCCTTCCAGCAGCATTTCCATGGCCTTAGTACTGAGGGGCGGCTGGGTAACACAGAGATGGGATGGGAGAGCTGTGCCCTGCTGGAAGGCAGCCTGCAGCAGAGCAGGACCCCCAGGTAAATAACTGAATGTCCTGAAGATCGCATGGCCTGAATGGAGAGCTGCCTCCCTGAGCCCTGCAAACAGCATTGCCTGGAGCTCCCACCTGAGCTGGGAACAAAGGCAACATGAAGACAAGGTGGAAAATGGAGAAATTCTCCAATCTTCCTGTGAATGGAGGCAGTACAGGGACAAGCAGGTGGGTACTTGGGAGTCTGCCCTCATCAGGGGTCCATGTCCCAAGGAGGTAACTCCACTCCTGCCCTGGACCACATGGCCTTCGACGTGAAGGCTCTGCCAGGTGGCAGAAGATGTCAGGGGCTTGCTCCAGGGAAGGCATCTGCAGTGCGGTGATGATAGGGAGGTGTCTGAATCCCCCTTCCCACGGCATTTCGGGCAGAAGCTCCTCACTCCCTGCAAACGTCTCTGCTGCCTGGAGCTGTCCCTGCCAGCAGCTGTTTCTCTGTCCCCAAGACTCCTCCCTGTTTGTGCTCACAGACCCCATGCTCAGCTCTGCCCTGCAGACCCCTGCTGGCAGCAGGACACTGCCCAGGGCCATCTCTGTGTCTGCAGGGACTCAGGAGCAGCTCAGATAAGTCCTGATGAGAACTGGGGTCTCCATGCTTTCACCGGAGTGGAGAAATAAATTCCCATCTCCCAGTGTTCCCCAGCCAACAAAGAGCAGAAAACTCAAAGCACAGACTCCTCCCCATTCAGGTAAATGCTGCCCTGAGGTCCTTTTCAATAGGACCCTCTGCAAATGCCCTGGGATGATCTGGAGCTATGAGCATCTCTGACCCATGCAGCACCCTCTGGACTGTGGAAAGACCCTGTCCTGCCAGGCATCACACGTTCCACCCAGAGCTTATCCCCAGAGTGCTGTGGGGAGCTCCCCGGGCAGGCTGAGTGCTGACCCTGGCAGGCGGCAGAGTCCCTGCCCCAGCACACAGCCCCCGGGGGTGCTGGGACCCTGCTGGGAAGGACAGCCCTGGGCACCCGTGGCTGCAACCCCAGCTTCCCACCCTTGCAGCCATCTCTTGGAGAAGGGACCTTTCATGCCTTGTCCCTCTGATGGTGTGGCAAGGAAGCCCTGCCCTGGAGCATGTAATTCTCCACAATAAAGGACACCTGAGCACCATCCTGCCAGATCCTTGCTGCAGCAAGATGTGAGACCTCTAGGAGACCCCTCCAGGACACCCAGGTATTGCCCTGAAGCCAGAGACTTACGGTGTTAAGGACAGTGTAGATTTCTCCTGCAGTGAGCTCTCAGCATTTGCCCACCCCTCACAGCCTGTAGCAGCTCTCTCACTTCTCTCCTCTCCCCTCGGTGCCTGCAGGCAGTGCCCTCAGCCCTGCTGCGCTTTGCAGAGGAGCTGCTCCTGGGCAGAGATGTCTCTCGGCAGCGCTGCCCCCTTGCCATCAGCTCCCTCCATCCCAGGAGCCCAGCCCAGCTCAGCAGCACAGGACCAGCCCAAGGCAGCACTTGCTCTGCCCCCTCGGGGCTCCCTCCAGGTGTCCCTGGGGCTGCAGGAGAACCTGCTGTGACACAGGCTGAAGTCATCCCTGATGTTCCCTCCCTCAGCTGGGGAGAGACACTTCTTTCCTGTAGTATCATCTCCTCTCAGAGACACAGTTAGGTCTGAGAATCCCCCTTCCTTCTCCCATCCCTAGGCAGGAGTCCTGGACAGTGATGGGGAGGGACGTCCTTTAGCCATGCAGAGAGGTCTGACCTATTCTGTGTCCTTTCTGTCTCAGTCTTTCCCAGCAAGGTCTTCAAGGCCATTGTACCTCGAGGCTGACCCCAAGGACGTCACTCATCCTTGTCTTTGAAAGGTGAAGGAGATGAGGGAAACTCCCTGAAGACTGACAAAAATTACATGTTGCAAACGTATTTCAAGAAGTCCCAACAGATGAGCTGGGGAACTAAAGGCTGCTTAGCCTCCCGTTGGTCGAGGGGTGTGTCCCTTAGCATGTTCTCGTGCATCACAGGTTAGGACAGTGCATTCTGCGTGGTTGCACAGGCATACGGGTAAAGAATTGATTGGGTGGTTGGGCTTGGAGGGACGTGGTGAACTGGAAACTAAGCAAACAGAAAAAGAAATAGAAAAAAATAAAGCTTTTTCTCTTTTTAAAATTTTTTTAAGAATAGTTTTGGAAATCAGGGTGGTCTAAGTTACAGGAGCACAGATGCCTGGTGTAACGCTCAACCTGCAGTTTCTGTGGGTGGGACCCGGTCTCCCATGGACCCTTGTGGTATCTACCAGCCCCGGATGAGTGTATCAGTCAGACCTGAAGTGGCACTGGAGGCTTCTGGTCAGAAACTGACCTCAGCCTGCCAAGATTAGGACATTTTCCACAACATTTATGTAGTACAGGAACATTCTCATCAGCTGAAATATCTGAATACTTTTAAGAGAGAAATAATGTTGTCCTGCATTGCCGTCATGAAAGTTTCAAGGATGGGTACGATATTCCCAGCACTTGCTTGACCACTGCTCTCTCCAGTATGCAGTCTATTGAATCGCACTGATCTTTGAGGCATTTCCACATGTCCTGATTAAGCTGACCATTTCTCAAGTCATTGTCTCAGCAGAGTGCCTGCACACATGCATTTTCCAGTGTCCATCCAGTTGTCCTCCTCCCGTTCCTCTCCATTCACTCCAAGCCCTCCCCATGTGCTGCTGGGAGCTTCAGGCAGTTCACAGCTTGCTGCTCCTGTCACCTGACTCTCTCTTCCACCAACTCCTTCATTGCTTTTCTCTCCGTCCTTTCCCGTTAATCTCACTAAATTGTAGAATTGGAATTTAGTGGTGGCACCCCGGACTTTACAGACAGCTGAGAAATGTATTTGGTTCTTTACTGAACTGCTCTTTTCCTCTTTTTTTTTGGTTTAGGTTTTGTTCCTGTTAACAAAGAGAAATGCTGTGTCCGTGCGCAGCCACTTCTGCAAGGAAAGCAGATGGGAATCAATGCTGAGACATTCAGCTGCACCCTGAGTGGGCAAAGCTTGGATTTGACCATGAGTGATGAAAGTCTCAGGTGACTGGTGAGAGGAATGGCAGACTGGGGTTGGAGGATTGAAGAGTGCCTCTAGAGTGTCTGACAGAAAGGGTCTTGCTGGTCCTACATGTTCACACTTCGTCATGAGAGACCCTGGATCAATGTGAAGTGGAGATGGTTGATGTTTCTTCTTCTGTAAGCAGGAAAATAAGGAAAACTGGGAAAAGCATAACCCTTTGTAAAATGTTGTTTCTTTTTGAAATCTTATCATTTAGACCGCCCTACTGAAATCTCTCTCATGAACCACACGAGCATGGAGGAATTGAAAGAACCTGCAGAGAGCCATGGCATGTTAGGTCATTTGCATTTCCATGAGCCCTCTGGTGCCAAGTTCCTGAACTGCAAATCCTGAAAGAAGATTGAACAAGCTGCTGAAGAAGTAGTTCATAGAATCATAGAATCACAGAATGTTTTGGGTTGGAAGGGACCCCTAGAGGTCATCTAGTCCAACCCCCCTGCAGGGAACAGGGACACCTTTAACCAGATCAGGTTGCTCAGAACCCCGTCCAACCTGGCCTTGAATGTTTCCAGGGATGGAGCCTCCACCACCTCTCTGGGCAACCCTTTCCAGTGTTTCACCACCCTCGTTGTAAAGAATTTCTTCCTTAGTTAAAATCTGATTTAAAACTCCAAGTTCTGAAGGTGTCTGTGGGCCCCCTGAGGGCTGTCACCTGTGAAGCCACCAAGGGAAGCCCGGGTGGAGGTACCCCTCTGCAGGGGCTGCCTGAAACTGGCAAGAAGAAAGCACTGGTTACAGGTGAGAAAGGCAATGTGTAGGTGTCTCTGCTGCCACGTGAGCCCTTCATGTGTTTCATCACGAAGGATGGGCAAGCTCTGGTCCCTGGGCCTTGGAAAGGGAGATCCTTTTCCTCATGTGTTACTAAGGGCTCTTCATGGCACAGTGTGATGTGGGGGTGTGCGATGATGAGTGCAGGATATTCCTGGACTGTGGAAATACTTCAAAGATCAGTGAGATTCAATAGACTCAGGGGGAGAAGGAGACAACAAGGCCATGGGGCTCTGAGGACATAGTGTCCCCTCATGGCTCTTGGTGGCAGTGACAATACCGATAGCTGAGAGGAGAGAGATTCTGGATGTGTTGAAGTCCCAGCCCCACCTCAGTCTTCCCCACCACAGGTTCTCCCACGCCTGCGGCAGTTCTCCCACAGACTTTGGCCACCCCTCTGCTTCCCCAACTCACTCTGACCCTAGGATCTCCCAGGCTTTGCACGTGTCTTTTTCTTTTGTCCTCCCTGCCTTCTTGTCCTAACATGAAGTGGAGGTTTTCCAGGGATTTGCCAAATCTGTGAATCCCAAAGCAAAACATCCACCTTCTTTCAAAGCTGATGCTCCTCAATCTCCTAAGAGATCCCAGCGCCATGTTTACTTATCATAGAAGCATCAAATGGTTTGGGTTGCAATGGACCTTTAAAGGCCATCTTGTCCAACTGCCCTGCAGTGAGCAAGGACATCTTCAACCAGATGAGGTTGCTCAGAGCCCTGTCCAACCTACCCTTGAATTTTTCTGGGAATGGGCCATTCACCAACTCTCTGGGCAACCTGTGCCAGTGTTTTAACCACCTTTGTCATAAAACATTTGTTTCTAATGTCTCATCTGAATCTCCCCCCCTTTAATTTAAATCCATTACCCCTTGTCCTATTGCAACAGGTCCTATGAAAAAGTCTGTCTCCATCTTTCTAAAAGCCCCATTAAAGAGTTGAAAAGTGGCAGGAAGGTTTCCCTGGAACCTTCTCTTCTCCAAGCTGAACAACCCCAACTCTCTCAGTCTTTTCTCACAGGAGAAGTGTTCCATTCCTCTGATCATTTTTGTGGCCCTCTTCTAGATCCACTCAAACAGGTCAATATCTTTCCTGTGCTCAGACCCCCAGAGCTGGACACAGGACTCCAGGTGAGGTCTCACCAGAGCAGAGTAGAGGGGCAGAATTCCATCCCTCATGCTGCTGGCCACGCTTCATTGGATGCAGCCCAGGAGATGGTTGGCTTTCTGGGCTGTGAGTGCACATTGACAGCTCATGTCCAACTTTTCATTCACCAGTACTCCAAGTCCTTCTCCGCATAGCTGCTCTCAATCCCTTCATCCCTCAGCCTGTATTGACACCAGGCATTTCCCTGATCCAGGTGCAGGACCTTGCACTTGGTCCTGTTGAACCTCATGGGACCACTTGTCAAGCTTGTCCAGGTCCCTCTGGATGGCATCCTGTCCCTTGGGAGTGTCAACTGCACCCCTCAGCTTGGTGTTGTTTGCAAATGTGCTGAGGGTGCACTTGATCCCACTGTCCATAGCACTGATGAAGATTTTAAATAGTACTGGTCCAAATAATGACCCCTGAGGGACACCACTCATGTGTTGGCTATCTCCAAATCTCTTAGGTTTAATCTTGAAACTCTCTCAGGACTTCTGATGTCTCCAATGGAGCAGTCTCCTTCTCAGTCAGCACCCAAAGTTGAGCTTGAGAACTTCTAAAGATCTAATGGCCATCTGGAACCATTTGAGGAGGACAAGCCTTGAGCCCATCCAAGCTCTGGAGAAGACCTGGGCAGAGGCTTCCCACCAAAGAAGACTGGATGAGGTGATGTGAGGGGGAGTCTCAGCAAAGAGCTGAAGGCACTGCGGGGAGTGGGAGGGTGGGAATGGAGGGGGAATGCCCTACAGCAAGGTGAAGGTCAAGAAGTGGGGCTGAAGCTGGGACCAAAGGACACATGGGGCGTGGTGCAAGGGAGGGTGGGGAGGGAGAGGTCTAGATGATGGACACACTTACGGGCCCCAAGGCTGCAGTTAGGAGTCTAAGGGAAACTTAGGGCTTTGAGGGGCACTTAATTTGCTCTTAGGGTTCTAGGAGGGCACTTGGGGTCCTGGGGGGCACTTAGGGGTTCGTACTGGGCTGGGTCCCAGTCTGTACTGGAAGAGGTAAAAGAGATACAGTATGTACAAAGACATAGAATCATAGAATCATCTAGGTTGGAAAATACCTTTAAGATTATCAAGTCCAACCGTTAACCTAACACTGCCATGACATGACCTAGTCTGTACTGGGAGGCGCTCAGGGAATCCAGTCAGTAATGGGAGGAGGCCCAGTATGTACTGGAAGTGGGCCAGGGGATTCAATTTCTTCTGGAAGTGTGCCCAGTATGTACTGGGAGAGCTTAAAGGGATCCAGTTTGTATTAGGATCAGGCCTGGTCTGTACTGGAAGGGAATTAGGGGATGCAGTTCATACAGGGCCAGGTTCCAGTCTGTACTGTGAGGAGTTAAAGGGATCCAGTTTGTATTGGGGCAGGGCCTTTGCCTAGAGAGTCTCCATCTGCAAAGAAGACCTTAGAAATGATCACTGTGTCAGGACAGGTGAAATTGGAGGAAAGAGTAGAGAAATTAAATACACCGTGTAACAGAAAGTAGAGTGGTAATGGAGTTACAGGGCAAGATCAACATTTCTTTGGAATATCCCTTATGAAGGGTGATGGGATTGGTAGAGGTCTCTTGTGAGGTAGGACAAGCAAGTGTTGCACTTATCTTTGAACGTGAACAAGAGTGCAACCCAGGGAACCCCAGGCTGTACGAGCCCACTGTGGTGAGGAGGGAGCCACTGAATGAGTGCTTTTGGGTGACATTTCTGGGCACCTAAAAGAGAAGATGTCGTGGTTTAACCCGGCTGGCAACTCAGCACCACGCAGCCGCTCGCTCACTCCCCCCCTCCCTCAGTGGGATGGGGGAGAGAATCGGGAAGGAGAAAAAGGTTAGAGCCGAGGGCTGAGATAAAGACAGTTTAATAAGAGAAAATAATAATAATAGTAATAATGAGAATGATAACAAAATGTACAGAATATACAAAACAAATGATGCACAACGCAATTGCTCACCACCCGCCGACCGATGCCCAGCCCGTCCCGAGCAGCGATCAGTCCCCGAGCCGCGATCACTCTCCCCGCGACTGACCAACCGACTAAACCCCCCTGAGCATGACGTTATATGGTATGGAATAGCTCTTTGGTCAGTTTGGGTCAGCTGTCCTGGCTGTGCTCCCTCCCAGCTTGTTATGCACCTGGCCGAGCAGGAGAAGCTCAAAAAGTCCTTGAGTAGTCTGAGCACTACTTGGCAACAACTAAAAACATCAGTGTGTTATCAACATTCTTGTAGAACTAAATCCAAAAGACAGCACTATGCCAGCTTCTATGAAGAAAATTAACTCTATCCCAGCTGAAACCAGGACAGAAGAGCATCATCATGGACACCCCAAGGGTAAAGCACACCTCGCCAACTTGGTTGTCTTCATGATGAAGTAGCTGCATTTGTGCATGAAGGGACAACAGTTGATGTCATTTGCCTCCACTTCAGCAAGACATGTCACATGGCCTCCCTCAGTGTTCTTGTACCCAGGTTAGGCCATTGGAGTCTGGATGGACAGACAAAGAGATGAACAAAGCACCACTTGGATGGTGAGGCTGAGAGCAGTGGTGAAGGGGCCATACCCTACCTGCAGGCCAGGGGCCATCCTGGGGTTTGGTGCGGCAGCACAGGGGACTCTCCTAAGCCCTGTGTAGTTTAACACCTCTATCCATGACTCAGAGCAGGCAACTCTCAGCACGTTTTTCAATGATTCTAATTTGGGACAACCATTCCTGTGCCTTAAGGATGCCTTTCATGGGAAACCTGAGAGGCGGGAGGACTGTCCTGTCAGCAACTTCATGAAATAGAAGAAGGACAAAGACAAGGTCCTGCACCTGGGATAGACAGATGCCCTGCAGTGGCAAGGACGGGGGATGCCTGTCTGGGCATTAGCTCTGTGGGAAAGCCCCTGGTGGTGTTGGGGAACAGAAGGCAAACCAAAATCCAGCAGTGTGACCCATTGGCAAAGGCAGCCAGCAGTGTCCCAGAGTGTGGAAAGAGGGGCCTTGACAAAAGAGTGAGGGAAATGATTGTTCCCCCCTGCTCATCACTTGTTAGGCCACCAGTACACCACGGTGTCCATTTTTGGGACCCTATTCAAGTGCACTGGGTCTGGCTGGGATGGAGCTAACTCCATTCGTAGCAGCCCCTGTGGTGCCATGGTTTGCATTTGTGCCTAAAGCAGCGTTGAGAACGCACCAGGGTTTTGGCTGTTGCTGAGTGGCGCTTGCACAGCGTCAAGGCCTTCGCTGTTGCTCCCTCTGCTCCCTCCCAGCAAGCAGGTTGAGGGTGGGCAAGAAGTTAGTGGCAGGACACAGCTGGGACAGCTGACCCCTACTGCCCAGACTGATATTCCATAGCTTATGACGTCATTCTCGGGAGTAAAAGCTGGGGCAGAGGAAGAAGGAGGTGGAGGTTTTTTGTCATTTAAGGTGTCTGTTGCTGGGAGGCCGGCTGAGCGTCACTCTGCTTGTGGGAGGTGGTGATTGCCTTTGCCTTGCCCATTGTTTTTGGTTTATGTTTTGTTTTATCTTTTTTCTTTCACCTATTAAACTATTTTTATCTCAACCCACAAGCTGTACAACTACTTCATGCATCAGCATAGGTAGAGACAGGGCCAGCTAAGGAGTGCCCTGAGGAGAAGGCCCTGGGCACCAAGATGATGCCATACAAGCCAGTGGGCCTTATACTTCAAAAGGGGAGAAACTGGAGAGAGTCCAGAGGAGGTCTGCCAAGGTGAGGCTGGAATCACAGAATCATAGAATTGTTTAGGTTGGAAAAGACCTTTAAGATCATCAAGTCCAGCCATTAACCCAACACTGCCAGGGCCACCAATAAACCATGTCCTGAAGCACCACATCTACCCGTCTTTTCAATACGTCCGGGGATGGGGACTCAACCACTTCCCTGGGCAGCCTATTCCAATGCTTGACAACCCTTTCGGTGAAGAAATTATTCCAAAATTTCTAATCTGGACCTCCCTTGGTGCAACTTGAGGCCTTTGCCTCTTCTTCTATTGCTTATAACTTGTCAGAAGAGACCAATGCCCACTTCCCTACAACCTCCTTTCAGGTAGTTGTAGAGAGAAATGAGGTCTCCCCTGAGCCTCCTTTTCTCCAGGCTAAACAATCTAATTTCCTTCAGTCTCTAATACTTGTGCTCTAGACCCTTCACCAGCTTTGTTGCCCTTCTTTGAACGCAGTCTAGCACCTCAGTGTCTTTCTTGTAGTGAGGGGCTCAAAACTTAACACAGTACTCAAGGTGCAGCCTCACCAGTGTCCAGTAGAGGGGGACAATCATTTCCCTGGTCCTTCTGGCCACACTATTTCTGATACTATAGGGGCCTAAAGCATGAGTTGTGAGGAGAGTTGGAGGGAACCGAGCCTCTCTAGCCTGCTGAAAGAGGCATGGGGCAACCTAGTAAGAACCTAAACCTACCTGGAGAGATGATGGAGCCAAGCTCTCTTCTGCAGTCGCCAATGATATGACAGAGGCAAGAGCCACCAAGTGCCTCTGGGTAGCTTCAGGCTGAGCCTTAGGAAAAAGGGAATGGGCTAGGAAGAGCGTTCTCTGATCTCCATCTTTGGTGCTCTTCTTTGCTCTGGAAAGCTGCAGCCAGCCTGGAGGCTGGACTAGAGTTCCCCAAAATCTCTTTCGCACCAGCCCTTCCAGGAGCCTAGGCCTTGCCCACATGCCCTATGAGAAGAGGTTAAGCTGGAGGTGAGGGTCTCTACATTATATGCTCGTAGGATAATTCAGGGAGAGAGGGATCTCATATGGTTTTCTCTTCAACGCCCATTAAAAACCAGGGCAATCTCTGAGGTCAGACCAGGTTGCTCAGTAAACGTCAGCATCCACAGAGAGAGTTTACACATCAACCAGGAATCAAAGCCACCATTACAGGAAGGGAGCTGAGCCATTTGACCAGCTCCATGAACACAGCTATCAGTGCACCATGCCTCCTGAGATTCCTGGGAACATCCACCTTCTTGTCCAGAGAGGTGGGATCATCCTGCAAGTTTCCTTGAGAAGCGTAAAAATGGCAACTCCTGCATGTCTGCAAGTGCCAGGAGAAGGAACTGGTTGGCAGAGCTACTGTTGGACATCTGTTGCCTTTGTTCATGAGGTCCTGGCAAAGGATGAAAACACGCTCAGAGGTTAGGACTTCTCTGAGATAATGTCTTTCCATTCACTGCCCCCCAAACACCACCCCAAACACAAATTGTCTCTCCCCTTCCTTTCAGGACCTTCATACCTCTCCCTGGATGGTGCTCTGCTTTGTGCTGGCCACATGTGCCATTAGGAGAAGGGCTCTGACCATAAGCTCCCAAGTAGTCATCCCTGCTCTACAGCACTGAGCACCCGGGAAAGGGAGTGACAGCTTCTGAAATTCCCTACCTCCTGTGTTGTCCCCTTGTAAGGAAGAGGAGCTGCTCAGCATCTTCCAGCAGGAGAAGCCCAGAGAAACTCCTGGACTGGCTAAGACTGTGGCGACCTGAGCTGAGAGAGCTCACTCCTCAGCCCCACACACTGCACTGTCCACAGACCCACAGGTTCAGACAGGCTGATGGACTTTGCTCCCCTGAACACAAATGTGTGGCAAGCCCTGCAGCGTTGGTGTGTGAGCTGCACCTGAACCCACCTTGCTTCCAGAGAGTGTGAGGGGCAGAAGAAAGGCAGCATGGAGAGGAGGGAAAGATGGAGAAATGGCCCAGTGCACCTGCTGCGGGAGGGCAGGGACAGATAAATGGCACTTGGGCATTTCTCCTTCTTAGGATTTAGCTGCTGAGGAGGTGACTCAACCAAAGACCCACAGAATCACAGAATGGCAAGGGTTGGAAGAGACATCTGGAGATAATCCAGTCCAACCCTCCTGCTCAAGCAGGGTCACCCACAGCACGTTGCACAGGACATCATCCTGGTGGGCTTTGTTTTGAATATCTCCAGAGAAGGAGACTCCACAGTCCCCCTGGGCAGCCTGTTCCAGTGCTCTGTCACCCTCAGAGTAAAGAAGTTTTTCCTCCTATTCAACTGAAACCTCTTATGTTTCAGTTTATACCCATTGACCCTTGTCCTGTCACTGGGCACCACTTAGAAGAGTCTGGCTCCGTCCTCATGATGTCCACCCTTGAGATATTTGTATGTGTTGATGAGATCCCTTCTCAGTCTTCTCTTCTCCAGGCTAAACAAGCCCAGCTCCCTCAGCCTTTCCTCATAGGGGAGATGCTCCAGTCCCCCCATCATCCTTGTTGCCCCCCTCTGGACTCTCTTCAGGAGTTCCTCATCTTTCTTGAACCGGGGAGCCCAGAACTGGACGCAGTGCTCCAGAGTAGAGGGGTAGGGCAACCTCCCTCAACCTGGTGGCCACACTCCTCTTAATGCACCCCAGGATGCCATTGGCTTTCTTGGCAACAAGGGCCCCCTGCTGGCTCATGGTCAGCTTGTCGTCCACCAGGACTCCCAGGTCCCTCTGGGCAGAGCTGCTTTCCAGCAGGTCAGCCCTCAGCCTGTACTGGTGCATGGGGTTCGACCTCCTCAGGTGCAGCACTCAACACTTGCCCTTGTTGAACCGTACAGCCTTGAGGGCAGAAGCTCTACTGGGAGGAAGAGGAGACCAGGGGCTGCTCTGGGAAAGGCATCTGCCCTGCAAGGGATGGCAGGGAGGTGCCTGCATTCCCCTCCCAGTGCGCTGCTGGTAGCAGTTCTGCCTCAGCCCCTGCCCATGTCTCTGCTGCCTGGAGCTGTCCCTGCTGGGAGCTCTTTCCCTGTCCCCACACCTCCTCCCTGCCAGTGCTCACAGACCTCATCCCACCCACTGTGTGCTCAGCTCCTTCCTGCAGACACCTCCCAGTAGCAGGACACTGCCCAGGGACATCTCTGTGTGCACAGGCTGTGATGGGATCATCAGCTCAACTCTGATGAGGCTGGAAAGGTGATGCTGGGGCTGTCTGCTTGTGGAGTCCTCACTTCTGATACACCAAATGTACTCACCTCTAAGTGGAAAAAGCTTTGGAGTTTGTCTCCTCCAGAACCTAGAGTTGAAATTTCATCTCCAATTCCCCACCCAGGTAGCCCCTGTCTTGACCAGACAAAAAAGGTCAGTGGAAACCTGTGTCCCCTGCTCTCCTCTTGAGGAGATCCTGAGATATCTGCAGCCCCTCCACACCATTCCCTCTCCCCAGGGCAGAACAAGGGTCCCAACCCTGGGGCTCCACCAGCTGCTCCTGCTGCCCCAGAGACAGAGCAGCCTGCCCCGAGCTGGTACAGCCAGAAAGGTGTTTTCATATCTCATTCATGCCTGCCCTGATGGAAGCGGATCTCACAAAAAGAATTTGTTGCTGGTTCATTTATTTTACTTAATACACCACTTATATACACAAACCCGCTGGGTCACACAAGATGAGTGGACACTGAAGAAGGAAGGGATGAAAAATGACATTTCCTTGCAGACAACATCATCACAAGTGGAAAAAGAAAGAAAATAAAAAAGAGAAAAAGTAAAGACAGCCTTGGACTGTCATGATGTACAATGGGAGTCGTTTGCAGAGGAAGGTACACAGTCTCTGGCTGCTGAAAAATGCCTGATCAGTTTCTTCATGGCATCTTTGAGCTCCTGGTTCCTCATGCTGTAGATGAGGGGGTTCAAGGCTGGAGGCACCACTGAGTACAGCACTGCCATCAACAGATCCAGGGATGGGGAGGAGATGGAGGGGGGCTTCAGGTAGGCAAATATACCAGTGCTGACAAACAGAGAGACCACGGCCAGGTGAGGGAGGCACGTGGAAAAGGCTTTGTGCCGTCCCTGCTGAGAGGGGATCCTCAGCACGGCCCTGAAGATCTGCACATAGGACACCACA
>JADKXX010023862.1:0-18077 GCA_017310255.1 Butorides virescens | reverse complement strand
GAGAGCAGACGTGCGCAAGGGAGGGCCTTTTTTGAGAGCAGAGAAGGTTCAAGCTCAAGTGGGGTGGCAATCCAACACAAGCCTTTGGTTTAAGGTCCACTTGGATAGTTCTATTACGCTTTCAGGTGCTGGGAGAACCAAACACGCTACTGACAAACGGTGTTTCAATGTAAAGCAGAGCAGAGAACTCTAACAGCCTGGAGGGGGGAGCCATGACGCCTTTTTGAACTGCAGCAGCAGCAACTGTACCCAGCGAGGCAGCTACTGGGCCAGGGGGTTGCTGTCTCCTTCCAGTTGTTGTAAATGCCCACATTTGCATGGGTGAGGAGTGAAAAAACGCATTGAAATGAGGAGCAAAAACCACATTGAAATGGGAAATAAAACTGGTTGTCACCCAAGGATGTTCTAATTAGAGAGACAACAGAGGACACATCCCAGCCACTACAAGGGCTGCAGCCTATATTCCCTAATGATCATCATGAGGTGCAAGGATTAACTAAAGAGTCAAAGGCTTCTGATGTTCCTCTTTGATTTCCTTCATACCCATTCTTGGATGATTCAGAAAGAACAATGAAGGGAGTTTCTCTTTGCCTTGGACTTTCTTACAGCAGTGGATTTGGTTTGGGATGGTTTATACATGCCTTGGGAGTCACACACAGCTTTGAGAACATTCTCCACCGAGGAGCAATCATTTGAGGTTTTCCCTCTTCTCTTAGTTGAGAACAAATAATGTCTGAATGTTCTTTTGCTCCAAGGTGCATTTTTCTTCTTATTTTGAGACACTGAATTTTTCTCTCATTACATCTCCCCCTTTGTCAGGGTTTCCTGTTTTCTTCCCCAGTTCTGCTCTCTCTATTTTGTAGTTACCGATATCCTAAGGCATTCTAGCTTCTCCTCCTCCCTGCCCTCACCTCTCGGCAGAGAACTTTGATTCTACACCCCATTTGATCCAAAAATTTCCTTTTACAGCATCTCCAAAGGGACAGGGATTAAGACTGGGTGGATAAGAGGTGTGAGTGCCTCTTCCCTTTTGGATAGAAATGGGTAAAACCTTTCTGCAGGTTCCTTTCCAAGCCGTAGAGGCATTCCCACCATGACACACATCTGCTCAGCATCGTAGAAGGTGACTTGCCCTCCCTCCAAGTCCAGAAGGACACCGATCACTGAATTACTCCTCTGCTGCTTCTCAATCTTGCCGTCACCTTTGATAGAGAAAACCTCTCCCTGGGACCCGTGCAGAGCCCAGTAGTCCTCCCCAGGAAGGGTCCCTTCCTCCTCCTGGCTCCCTTTCTCCCTCAGCACCCCCAGCACCCAGTCCTGCTGCTGGCCCACCTCCACCTCCCAGTAGTGTTTCCCAGCTGCAAACCCTTCCTTCCCCACCAGGACAGGGATTGGGGAGGGAGCATTCGGGCCAGCAGGTTCAGACGTGTCGCTCTCCACAGCCGGAGCCCCTGGCACCCGGAGCTCCAGCACTCGGCAGTCGGGAGTCACAGCAATGGGAACTGGAAGGGAAAATGAGAATCAGCCCATGAGCAGAGTGGCTCCGCTCATGCGGGGACGGCTCTGCACGGAGCTATGGGTTGAAGCGTTGGAGGGTTTGAGCAGTCCTGGCATGGTTCAGCACAGAAACTAAACCTTTTCCAGAACGGGGCCTGCAATCACTGATGAACTGAGGCACCTTGGAGCTGTCACAGCTGTGTCCCCTCTTGGCATGCAAGTCCACACGCTTCACAGTAAATCCCTCTTTCTCTTTTCCGTATGGCCACCCATCCTCTCCAGAATTGTGTCCACACCCCACCCCGGACCTTGACACTGTTCAGCAACTCCTTTCCCCCATCTTCCCAACTGCCACATCCTGTTAGCCAGGCCTTGCACATTCCCCTGACTCCAGCTTATTCGGTGTATCCCTAAAATCATGGCCTTGTCATTTCTGGGTGACTGGCATTGCCATTTCAGGGTAGCTTGGAGAGATGGACTTTGCCTTTTCATAGAATGGTTTGGGTTGGAAGGGACCTTTAGGGCCACCCAGTCCAACCCCTGTCCAGTAAGCAGGGACATCTTTAACCAGATCAGGTTGCTCAGACCCCCGACCAACCCATCCTTGAATGTTTCTATGCATGGAGCCTCCACTACCCCCCTGGGCAACCCATTCCTCCTGCCAGCTTACCTGCGTGGCTCCGGGCTTCCCAGAAACCTACAGAAAGAAAAATGGACGTCACTGTAGTATTTTTTTTTAGGGCAGTTAGATACTTCTCACACTGAAATAGCGAGAAGTCTCCTAGTGTGCAATTCTTGTCATCGCTGTCAATCTGCATCGGTGATGACCTTCCCTGGTGAGACCCCACCTGGAGCACTGTGTCCAGTTCTGGGCTGCCCAGTTCAAGAAAGATGAGGAAGTCCTAGAAAGAGTCCAGAGGAGAGCAACTAGGATGATAAAGGGACTGGAGCATCTCCCCTACGAGGAAAGGCTGAGGGAGCTGAGCTTGTTCAGCCTGGAGAAGAGAAGGCTGAGAGGGGATCTCGTCAACACGTACAAATATCTCATGGGTGGATGTCACGAGGACAGAGCCAGAATTTTCTCAGTGGTGCCCAGCACCAGGACAAGGGGCAATGGGCACAAACTGAACCAGAAGAGGTTCCACTTGAATGTGAGGAAGAACTTGTTTACTTTGAGGGTGACAGAGCCCTGGCACAGGCTGCCCAGGGGGGCTGTGGAGTCTCCTTCTCTGGAAATATTCAAAGCCCGCCTGGACGATGTTCTGTGCACCCTGCTCCGGGTGGGCCTGCTTGAGGAGGGGAGGTGGGCCTGGGTGACCTCTGGAGGGGCCTTCCAACCCTTGCCATTCTGTGATTCTGTCATTCCTCCTCTTAACCCACCAATACTTCTAATTCCTCGCATTTTTAAGTCACTTACCCAGCTCTGCTTTCAGTTGACCTGAAAGGGAAAGACAACCCAGTTACTAATATTTATCTGCTTTGCCTTTTTTGTTCCAGTTTTTCAAAATGGACCCCTCCCTTCCCCCCCCCCCAGAATAGGAGTGTATTCCTTTCCATAGGTTGCTTAGGGACAGGGTTTAGTGGTGGGAAGGCAGGGTTGGGTTAACAGTTGGAATTGATGATCTTAAAGGTCTTTTCCAACCTAAACAATTCTACGCTTCTATGATATTTCATTATATTTCTTGGTTTCACATCCAGGGATCACGTAAACATACTAACCCAATAGACGTGTCTTACCGCTTCTACCCTTGGCAAAGAATGTCGGGTTTATGTCAAATGTGTTTTCTTACCAAAGCGTTTTTTGAGTTTGGATTTAGCTGAAAAAGGAATAGCACAAGTGAGAGAGGTAAAAACTCAAGCAAAAATGAAGAAAACATTTGTGAGAAGGACATTAGAATTATGTCTCTGGCTGTCCTGCATGGGAACAGTGCGTATGCTTATGTGGGGGATTTCTGTCATTAAATTTGCAGGACAAAAGCTGTTGCCATTTTTCTTTGGTGGCATGGGAAGATGGGAAGGAGAGAATGAGAAAACTAAGGTGAGAGTTTGGGTTCTGTGTGATTTGCAGTTGTGGCCAGGTGAAACGTGGTGCTCAGGGACATGGTTTAGTGGTGGATTTGGAGGTGTTAACAGTTGGACTCAATGATCCTAAAGGCCTTTTCCAACCTAAATGTTTCTATGAAACAACAAGGGAGAGAAAAAACCTCAGGTAGAGCCCTGGGAGTCAGTGGACCATCCTAAGGCACAATGCATACTGCACATGTAGGTAGAGAAGTGAATATCGTTGTCCTCTCTGCATTGTAATCACCTCTAATAACATTTCTGAGAAGTCATTTTACATAAAAATAAGCTATTAAACAGAGTGGCTTATTCTGAAGAGCAGTTGAAGGAGCTGGGGGTGTTCAGCCTGGAGAAGAGGAGGCTGAGGGGAGCCCTTATCGCCGCCTACAACTGCCTGACAGGAGGCTGTAGCGAGGTGGAGGTTGGCCTCTTCTCCCTGGTAACAGGCGATGGGATGAGGGAAATGGTCTGAAGTTGTGCCAGGGCAGGATTAAGTTGGACATGAAGAAAAATTTCTTCACAGAAAGGGTTGTCAAGCACTGGAAGGGGCTGCCCAGGGAAGGGGTTGAGTCCCCATCCCTGGGGGTATTTAAAAGTCAAGCAGACATGGTGCTTAGGGACAGGGTTTAGTGGTGGGATGGCAGGGTTATGTTAACGGTTGGACTTGATGATCTTAAAGGGCTTTGCCAACCCAAACGATTCTATGATTCTATGATTCTATGATTTTAACTGCAGCTGGACAGTGAAAATTCTCAGTGAATATTTTAGGAAAATGAGATTTACCTGCTCGACGTTTGGCTTTTTCTCCTTCTGAAAAGTTCAGCACATAGAATAAAAGAAACAATATTATCAGAGTACTTATTGGATAGAAACTGGCAGTTAAAAGTTACTTTGTGGACTTCTGTACTGCATACCATAAAACCTCTAATCCTGTGTCATTTCTGTGGGAAACGCGTCCTTCCAACACACTTGCTACTAGTTTTGGTTTACAGCTAAGCAGGCACGCAAAAAAAATCTACATAAAGCCTTTCTTTTCTGAAAAAAACCCTAAAAAGTAAATATCTCAGACTCTGCCTGGAGTTTTTCCCATGAAAATGGTTCGATTCAGCTGAGCCTTGCATTTAATTTTAAATGCTTAACCAGACTGGACAACAAGCTGACCATGAGCCAGCAGTGCGCCCTTGTTGCCAAGAAAGCCAATGGTATCCTAAGGAGCATCAAGAGGAGCGTGGCCAGCAGGGCGAGGGAGGTTCTCTTACCCATCTGCTCTGCCCTGGTAAGACCCCACCTGGAGCACTGCATCCAGCTCTGGGCTCCCCAGTTCAAGAAAGATGAGGAACTCCTAGAAAGAGTCCAGAGGAGAGCAACTAGGATGATAAAGGGACTGGAGCATCTCCCCTACAAGGAAAGGCTGAGGGAGCTGAGCTTGTTCAGCCTGGAGAAGAGAAGGCTGAGAGGGGATCTCGTCAACACGTACAAATATCTCATGGGTGGATGTCACGAGGACAGAGCCAGAATTTTCTCAGTGGTGCCCAGCACCAGGACAAGGGGCAATGGGCACAAACTGAACCAGAAGAGGTTCCACTTGAATGTGAGGAAGAACTTGTTTACTTTGAGGGTGACAGAGCCCTGGCACAGGCTGCCCAGGGGGGCTGTGGAGTCTCCTTCTCTGGAAATATTCAAAGCCCGCCTGGACGATGTTCTGTGCACCCTGCTCTGGGTGAGCCTGCTTGAGCAGGGGGGTTGGGCTGGGTGATCTCCCTAGGTTCCTTCCAACCCCTGCCATTCTGTGATTACAAACCCAGTAATCAGACCAGAACAAACCAACCACAGCCCAGAAAAAAAACCAGAGTGGACGTAACTGTAGCACAAAGACTATAAAACACAACGAACAACAAAAGCATCTTACCTAACATTGACTTCAGCTTTTTTTTTTCTAGAAAAGAGAGCACACAGATATCAGTGTCAGCTTTTTGACGGAGTGGCTTAATGCATTCAACAATACCAAAATACGAACTGCATAACCATATAGCAAGTGCGTCCATGGATTCCACAGTCACCTGCTTTGAGTTAAGTACATGTAAATCCAATTCAGCAATTTAGCCTGTGAACGTACCACATTATTTCAACTTTAGGTAGCTCATTAAGTTATTATTTAAAAACTCATGAAGCAGGTCGGGGACAAGACACATTTGTATTGCTGTCAGAGGTCTTCTTTCAAAGCCTGCTTAGATGATGCTCTAACTGACCACATTTAAGGGGGATATTCAGCTTCATAGGCACCTAAGAGCATTTGGGATGCCCTGGGGTACCCCAAGTGGCATGTAGGTGTCTCTAAAAGATCTCTGAGCTCCTATAGAAGCTCTGTACAGTTCATGTTGTATCTGTCAGACACAGAGATCCATGAGGTATCTGCTTCCTTCCAGGACAGCAGCATAAGTGGGATGACCAAGGGCATCGCAAGTGAGCCAAGGCACCTGTATGTACACACGTGGACTGAGCCATAGGCCCCCGAGTTCCTGGTGGAGATCCCTAAATGAAGTTCACAGGGTTTACAGGGCCACTCAGCTGCCTAAAGATAGTTCTGAATAATCTTGAAAAAAAGACAGAAGAGTGGTCACCGGGAGGAGAAGGAGCTGGCTGAGAGCTTCCCATCCAACAGCAGAGATTTGGCTTGAGTTGCCAGAAAGGTCTGTGCTGGGCCACGCAACTCCCTTGTGACTGTAATTTACAGTCTTCACTAGAGAATAGACTTTATGTGAGATAGGATGTGCGGTTGTCAGTGTTTCCTTAGTATCGAAAAGGCCTGCCACGCCAGCAATTACTATATCGATAATCAAAGTTCAAATGCTGTTTCCCTGAATTTACGTCATCGAGATCTCTGAACACCTTAGTATCATTTCACATGCAAAGGACTTTTACCTTCTTCCAGTCCCATCTTCACTTTTACTGAAAGACAAAGAAAATGAATCTTACCGTTAATTATTCTTGAAAGCTTTCCTTGTCACACAAACGTGTACTTTATGTACAAATAAAAATAAGGGGTTTTTAAAACTTTAATTTAATTTAACTTAATAAACTTCCCAAGGCTTTTTCTTAGTCCAATAAATTCTTCTTATCATAGAACCATAGAATCACAGAATCGTTGAGGTTGGAAAAGACCTTTAAGATCATCAAGCCCAACTATTCCCCTAACCCTGCCATCCCACCACTAAACCCTGTCCCTAAGCACTGCATCTGCTTGACTTTTAAATACCCCCAGGGATGGGGACTCGACCCCTTCCCTGGGCAGGCCATTCCAGAGCCTGACAACCCTTTCAGGGAAGGAATTTTTCTTCATGTCCAACCTAAACCTCCCCTGGCGCAACTTGAGACCATTTTCCCTCGTCCCATCACCCATTACCTGGGAGAAGAGACTGGCCCCCCTCACTCCCCCCTGTCAGGCAGTTGTAGGGAGTGGTAAGGGCTCCCCTCAGCCTCCTCTTCTCCAGGCTGAACACCCCCAGCTCCCTCAGTCGCTCTGTGCAAAGACACGTCTCATTTCTAATGGAGTTCACAATAAATGAGGCAGCATTTTGAGAGACCCAGTCCTTCCTAGGTGAGTCTTGTCCCAAGCATAGCCTAACTGAGGTTCAGAGAGCAGGATTAAATCGCCTCTGGCCCCATGGACATGTGTATCCTCAGCTGCCAAACCTGGCCAGGGAACAGAACCAGATGTGCCTCAAAGAATAAAGTTGGTCATGCAATTCATTTGTTAGAGTAACCCCTGCGATGGTTATGGCATGGGTCAATTAGTGCTCTCCCAAATAATAAGCAGGTATTGTCTAGGAGACATCATGAGCCTAGGGCCATGGCCAGTAGATGGTTTGACTGTGGATGCTCTGTCCTGTGCAATGTTCGGCACAATCCACATGAGCTACGCCATGCCCCTCCCAGTGGGGAGGCATGGGAGGGGGGTTGGCCATGATGTGGGGCAGTGGGGTTGGCCTAGATCATCTTTAAAGGCCCCTTCCAACCCAAACAATCCTATGATTTTATGCCAACTGGTCCATTTTACCTTCAAAGACCTAGGTGGTGCATACCAAACAGATTTGTATTAAAAAGTTGCTTTCAGAGTCTTGTGAGATGCCCTTTGGTTGGGTCCTCAAATTGCTCTTAACTGTTTGGTTAATTCATTTAGTTCTTCCTCTTCTAAAGAACCTGAGTCAATGAATTAACTCTTCTGGTCAATGAATTAACTCTTGAACAAAGCAAACAAAGCTTGAATGCGTATGGCATGGTAGAGGACGTCAGCCATCGTAGAGTAATAACTGGAGCTTCATGAAAGAAGGAAACTTTATAAAGCACAAACAAAAAAAAAAGCCCTCATACAGGAACTTACTACAGTGTGCGGTGCAAAAATAAAATTAAAAGCTACAAAACATTTGGATGCAACTAGAACTGCTCATTAGTTCTGTAATTGGATGTAAATAAACCTTCCGACTTACAAACTGTCATGATTTTCATATTCATCTTCTTCATTACTTACCTGAGCTAACGCTTTTCTTGTGACTACCTGGTTAAAAAAAGAGCAAAAACCCACATTTTTTCCCATGTCTTTGTTGAGTCATACTGACAGAAATAAATTCTCTGATTTTTTCATTTAAACCCCAGCATCATCAGCAGCCCCAATGATTATAGAAAGGTAACTACACAAGTCGTTTGGCTCCCAGAGCTCCTCTTGTCAGGCCTAAAGCCTTCTGAGGTAAGGACATGCAATTTCCACTCCTCCTTGTTCCACTTTCCCACCCTTTTTGTGTTCCATTTCCTGAATTTGGCCATTAAAACAATCACTGATGATTTTGCATGTGAGCTGTTGTTACGGTGGTGGATTCTGGTATGAACCGTTGTGACATTTCTATACGTTGACTGAGATAACATGCAAATAAATACTTACTTCTCAGCTTAGAGAATATAGCACAAATTAGGATCATGCTAAGACATAAAATTACCAGGAAGCTCATCAGCCATTTTGAAATGGAGGGAAAGAAAATATCTGCAAAAATGACCAAAAGGAGTCAATTAATGATTAAGCATAAAGTCCATTATAACTTAGGATGCGGGCAAGACATCTAAGGAGATGGTGAATTTGTATTTCACTTGAATTTTGCTAGGAATGTTGCTGAAGAAGAGGTCCATCCCTCCCCGGCAGGACTGATCCAGGAAGACTCTTTCTCTGGGTATCAGATTCAGAATTATGAGAGGTCTGAGATAGGTAGAGAGGTTTCCACAGTTCATGAGGCACAGGAAAGGCAGCAATACCAGCTCCCAGTTTTTTTCACAGATGCGTTACCTTTCCTACTAAACCGAGCAGGTGATGGAATGAAGGAGGAAACCATCACCGCTGGACAAGAGAGACACATCCACTCTTGTTTAATTTGCTTCAGTGAATATCTGATTCATCCCGCTGAGTACAGTGCCTACGCCAAGGAGAGTAAGATTTAAGACATTCTCCACGTTGACTGTTTCCTATTTTCTCTTTCCAGGTACCTCCACACTCAATGTTCTGGGATTTCTTCTCAGTGGTGCCCAGTGCCAGGACAAGGGGCAACGGGCACAAACTGAACCAGAAGAGGTTCCACTTGAACGTGAGGAAGAACTTCTTTACTTGTAGGGTGACGGAGCCCTGGAAGAGGCTGCCCAGGGGGGTTGTGGAGTCTCCTTCTCTGGAGATATTAACCCCCGCCTGGATGATGTCCCGTGCACCCTGCTCCGGGTGATCCTGCTTGAGCAGGGGGGGTTGGACTGGGTGATCTCCGGAGGCCCCTTCCAACCCCTGCCATTCTGGGAGTCTGTGATTCTGTGATTCTTGACGCCTTCCCGAAAGGGACTTCCCTCACACACTCAGTTCCCATTCCAGACCTAGATCTTGGCTTTGTGGTGCTGAGGTTCTTTTCGGCGTCCAGCCCTATGAGACTTCCTTCAGAATATCTCTTTGTCTATAGACCCAACAAACAGAAACGTCTAAAGTTCTACAGAGTATGGAGAGGCATGGCATTACCCACGGCACAATTACATGGTAACGCACATATTAGAAAGAGGGAAGATCAAAACCTAGACTAAATACGTTTGTGAGATGCTGAAAGTATTGCTTTAACTCTTGCAACTGTAACTATTGCGTTCAGCTATGCTCTGCGAAACCCACTAGCGTGCATCTTATTCAATGCCCTGGTAACCTGTTTCTGGATAACGAAAGCCTTTAGAGCTGTATTGGGTTTGTGTGGCAAGGTCTTGGTAGTGGGGGGGCTACAGGGGTAGCTTCTGTGAGAAGCTGCCAGAAGTTTTCCCTGTGTCCACTGCTGGCCAAGGCCAAGCCAATCAGTAACAGTGGTAGTGCCTCTGGGATAACATATTTAAGAAGGGAAAAAACCCTTCTGCGGCTCAGTAGTGGGAGAGAGAAGAGAAGTGAGAGGAATTGAGAGAAAACAGCCCTGCAGACACCAAGGTCAGTGAAGAAGGAGGGGTAGCAGGTGGTCCAGGTGCTGGAGCAAAGATTCCCCTGCAGCCCATGGTGAAGACCATGGTGAGGCAGGCTGTCCCCCTGAAGCCCATGGAGGTCCATGGGGGAGCAGATCTCCACCTGCAGCCCATGGAGGACCCCACACCAGAGTGGGTGGATGCCTGAAGGGAGGAGGCTGTTACTCCGTGGGAAGCCTGTGCCAGATCAGGATCTTGGCAAGACTTTGTGGACCCATAGGGGGAGGAGCCCATAGCAAGGCAAGTTTGTAGGCAGGACTTGTGACCCTGTGGGGACTCACACTGGAGTTGTCAGCCTCTGAGGGACTGCACCCCATGGAATTATGGACCCACGCTGGAGTAGTTTGTGAAGAACTGTAGCCCATGGGAAGGACTCACATTGGAGAAGTTTGTGGAGGACTGTCTCCCGTGGGAGGGACCCTATGCTGGAGCAGGGGAAGAGTCCTCTCCCGAGGAAGAAGAAGCAGCAGAGACAACGTGTGATGAACTGACCCCAACCTCCATTCCCATCCCCCTGTGCCACTGTGGGGGAGGAGGTAGAGAAATCTGGGAATGAAGTTGAGCCCAGGAAGAAGGGAGGGTTGGGGGGCTGGTGTTTTAAGATTTAGCAGTTTTTATCCTCTCCTATTCTGATTTTGAGTAGCAATAAATTAAATTAATTTCATCAAGTTGATTCTGTTTTGCCTGTGATGGTAACGGATAAATGATCTCTCCCTGTCCTATCTTGACCCATGAGCCCTTTGATCTACTTTTCTCTCCTCTGTCCAGTTAAAGAGGGGAGTGGTAGAGAGGCTTTGGTGGGCCCCTGGCATCTAGCCATGGTCAACCCACCACAAGAGAGTTTGACCGTCACAAAGGAAATACATTATTTTTGTACGGGCATGCAGTTGCATTCTTAATCCATTTTAATACCTCTCCAACAAGTTGATGGCCTTAAATTTGAAGAAGGGAATGCAGAAAGTCTTGATCCTACCCGACCCCTTTCTAAAAGGAGAAACTGATTCTCTGGGTGCTGTTGAAGACTACTAGAAATAAAGGTGGAAGAAGGCTGCTGCTTTCATGAACTTTTTTCCAACACTGCTTCCGGGAATATATCTCCAGGCCAGCTCACGACAGAAAAATGGTACCCATGCCATTTAGACAGCCTGTCTTCTTAATCTTACCAGCAGGTGACTTCTGAGCTCACCCACCTGAGATCAGGACTCGACACTCGCTGGTTGTATTTAGCAGATTGTTGACTATCCTGCAGGAGACTTCCATGTCAGAGCCCGGTTTTAGGTTCATGAATGTTACGACGCTGTATAGGCCTGAAGGCATCGTTGTCATCTTTGTGGTCGATAGCTCCTTCCGGACCTGTCCTTGGCCATCCAGCCAAATCACCTCAGGTTTAGGAAACCATCCAGCTGCACGGCAGGCGAGGCCAATGCCCTGCTTCATGTGACTCCTCAGGAAGATGGAAGGCGCGCCACCTTTAGCTAAGAAAAAGCATAAGTGTTCTCCATGTCAACCAATACTGAGAACGGGAAATTGACTGGTTTGTTTTGAATTCAACACTTCTTTTTTTTCTTAGATCTATTTATACGGAAGTACACGGGAAGGCTTTTCGGAATTTAAGCTGACAGAGACTGGGGCCCTGAAGTTTCTTAATGGTCAGCAATTCATAGTCTATGCGACTGAGAATAAGGAACAATTTAATGAAGATGACAGGAAACAGAGCTAGCTGGGGACGGCAATTCTGGAATGAAGTTGCTGGTGGAATTTCCCAGAATTGTGTAAAAAAAAGAGAAAAAAACCCCATATAATTATGATGATTAATGGATTACAGGAAGCCTATGAACAACTGGTGCAATCTGTCCATGAAAACAGAATGTATTAGTGCCTCAGGCTAATCATTTCAAGCAAAACTCTTACTGACATGGTACAGATGCAGTCTACAGTTAAAAAAAATGTTTGTAGTCAGGATCTCAGATGACTAAATTACAGTGTTACTTAGAAGTTAAACCTTTGCTTCGTCTAAGACAACATCTTCCGAAGAATCTGGCTGCAATGTGAGATGCCACAATAGCTATGTAGCAGAAAATGGTTCCTGTGTAGCAGGGAATACTCGTCCACTTCCCAGTCAACCACGTTAACTGAAGCTACCCATGAAGACGGTATCTATTAACATACTGAAACAGTCCTAGGAGCCTGAACTTTCTGACTGGGCTTTCACTGAGTATGAAGGGAGGTTGTGCTCTCACCTCACCTACAGCCGCATGCGTTTGGTAAAGGTATCTCAAACGAGAACTAAAACTTACCTCAATATCGGTTGCAGCCACTAATTTAGAGAAAACGAACTTGAATCAAACACATTCCCCCATGAAGCCATTTTACATGTGAAATTATATTAAATTTATTTTGTAATCGCATCAGTCAGTGATGGAGATACACGTTTCTGTTCAGCTCCATCTTTGGATGAAAAGAGAGGGAATTGCCACTGACCTGTCACTTGCAGCTCAATCAACACCTCATGGTACGTGTCATTGAAAGAGACCACACATGTGTAGGATCCTTTGTCAGAGCTCCTGACGTTCTTCAAGCGCAGAGACATGTTGCCAGCTCTAAATTCACCGTGGAAGAACTCCGTTCTACCTTGATATCGCTCATCTTGTTTCACCTCTGTATTCTTGCCGTCATATCTGCTCACAGTTATTTTTTGAGACTGTTCGTGAAATATCCACCGGACAGAGAATACCTCAGGAATGTTATCTGCTACCACATGGCAGGGCAGAACAACCCCTTCTCCAATGACTCCAATGATGGAAATATTAGGAGGAGAGCTAATAAATTGACCTGTGTAAAGATAAATGGCAGTTGTTTCTCTTTCTCCGTATCACGTTTTTTGTGGCATTACATCAGGCAACCAATACAACCAATATCACTGTCATAAGGAGAGGAATCCAGAAGAAAACAGAAAAACAACATGGCAGATTACTTAGAGGAGTGGTATTCACATGATGAGGGGCTCATGGAGTTTATCCTTCAGCATAAGTTCAATTTATTCATCAATGACCTGGATGAGGGGACAGAGAGGATCCTCAGCCAGTTCGCTGATGACACAAAACTGGGAGGAGTGGATGATGCGCCGGAAGGCTGTGCTGCCACTCAGCGGGACGTGGGCAGGCTGGAGAGTTGGGAGTAGAGGAACCATTGTCCCATCACCTATTACCTGGGAGCAAAGACCAACCCCCCCGCCCAGCTCTGCCTCCTGTCAGGCAGTTGTAGGGAGCGATAAGGTCTCCCCTCAGCCTCCTCTTCTCCAGGCTGAACACCCCCAGGTCCCCCAGCCGCTCCCCAGCAGCCTGGGGCTCCAGACCCCTCCCCAGCTCTGCTGCCCTTCTCTGGACACACTCCAGCCCTTCCAGGTCCTTCGGGGGGGGAGGGGCCCAACCCTGACCCCAGCATTTGAGGGGCGGCCCCCCCAGTGCCCAGCACAGGGGCACGCTCACTTCCCTGCTCCTGCTGGCCACACCACTCCTGATACAAGCCAGGATGCCGCTGGCCCTCTTGGCCACCTGGGCACCCTGCTGGCTCATATTCAGCTGCCTGTCGACCAGCATCCCCAGGTCCTTTTCTGTCAAGCAGCTTTCCAGCCACTCTCCCCCATGCCTTCTGTCGGGTTGTTGTCTCCCTCAGCCCTATTGTGTCTTGCAGCCTACACAGGTGTCTCAGGTACCTTAACAGATATCAGGCTGCACCAGGGTCTTATTTGGTGGTTTAATTTGATGGTTTGTGTCATCCAAGATAAAAGGAAGAAAGATATGTACTCAGTATTTTTTACTTCTACATTTCTGTGAACCTAGGTGGAAATAAGCAGTTTCATTAATATATATTCAAAATGGAACTATTTTTACCTGTAATCAGGCATGTTCTGCACTGAAAAGTCAGTACATGAATAGCTGTCAGCCACCAAATGGGGGAGCCCATCAAGATCCAGGCTTCCTAATAATCCACAGGACCAAAAGCAAAGCTTCCAGGTGAAATTCCTGTGTGACTCCTTTGATCTCTTCACACATTCAATGCAAGGAAACTTATCGAGAAAAAAATAATAGGAAAAATAAGAATGGACTTACAGATCATGGGTTTGATGGTGTCAAAGGCAAAGAGGATTGCAGGATATCTTTCATTTCCTCAACAAATTTAACTACATAAATAGTGCAAATGAAATATGCTCTTTGCCCCCTTTATTCAGCCGTCCGTATTTACTACATTCACTGGCAATTTTTTCCGTTCAGTGAGGAGTTTAAAGCATTTCATCTTGTCTTTTGAGGTTAGCAGGCTACTCTTTTTTTCTTTTCTGTTCTTATAGTAAAAAAACCCACCCAACCCCAAAGCTCCTGGGTAAATTCCAAGGAGCAATGTTATTATATTGACCTCCCTGTTGACTTACCTCAGCATTTTAAAGAGAAACTTGGGAATTAACAAATGTGACTGTCTCCAAATTGCTCCCAAGATCTTTGCTTTCAACTCACTGCTGACCTAACCCATGCTGGCAGTAAAGATACGTAACTCAAACCGGCTGCTGAGCTGAAAGGGTGCAACGCCACTTAATTATAGACATAACGGCTCCTGATTTTCCCTGCTTTTCTATGTTTTTCCTCACATCTCCGATCACTGAGAAAATCAAGTGCTCTCAGAGAGGGGTATTCCCACCTGAAAATGGCAATAACGCATCTCCAGCAGGCAGGTTCATTCCCGTCAGCGTAACCATTTAAATCCACCCCAGTTAATTCCAGTATCACAGTAAATGCAATGGGGTTTCTTCATGGATTTAGCAAAAATATAATTTCTTACCTGTCTAGTGAGAACCTTAAGACTTCTCTATGGGATATGGTTGTGGGAAACCTTTGTCCTCATATCTTTATTACCACTGAAGCCTGTGATTGCATTTTCCATGTCCAATAGTCTTAAAGGGGATTGGGCAGTGTGATTGGGGAAAAGGTAGCTGCCAGGAAAATAGCTTCTTGCTCCCCGATTCATAGAATCATAGAATCACAGAATGTTTTGAGTTGGAAGGGGACCCCTAGAGGTCATCTAGTCCTACCCCCCTGCAGTGAGCAGGGACACCTTGAACCAGATCAGGTTGCTCAGAGCCCTGCCCAACCTGGCCTGGAATATTACCAGGGGTGGGGCCTCCACCACCTCTCTGGGCAACCCCTGCCAGGGTTTCACCACCCTCATTGTAAAGAATTTCTTCCTTATCTCCAGTCTAAACCTACCCTGGTTTAATTTAAAACCATCACCCCTTGTCCTGTCACAGCTGGCCCTACTAAAAAGATTTTCCCCTTCTTTCCTATAGGCTCCCTTTAAGCACTGAATGGCCGTAATCAGGTCTCCCCGCAGCCTTCTCTTCTCCAGGCTGAGCATCCCCAACTCTCTCAGCCTGTCCTCATAGGAGAGGGGCTCCAGCCCTCGGAATTGAGGAATTCATCTCTTTATACTCCTAGCTGGAGCAAGTAGGGACGTTCCTTCTCATCCCACTGTCCAAAAATATTCTCTCTCCAACCAGCATTCAGCCAGAAAGCACCGCAGTAAGACGTAGAAGCATGTCATGAGCAACTTAGCAGGGTATTTCTTTTCTATCACACACTCAAGGGTTTCCCTCTAGAAATCTGGATCTTGGTAGTGGTGGGATTTTTATCCTTCCATTTTCCTGGCCATCCCATGAACAAGCATTTAGCGCTCTCAGGAGACTGCTGTCTCTCTTTCTATGTCCCGAAAATTCTTAAAAAAGGGATTTCCCATAGCTTTTATGTGTGGCAGCATAATAATGTGCTTTGTTTGGGGTTTTCTGGTTTTGTTTTGAAAGTTTGGGGGTTGGGGTTTTTTTGGGGGGGGGTGTGTCTTTTGTCTGAGGGGTATTCCACTCAGAGGGAGATGCTGCTGAGTTCCAGGAGAGCTCAAAAGGTATCACTTAGGACCTCTGTTTGTAGGGTCATGAGGTGATTGGCGTTAGTCATTAGTAACCTTTCATCCTGACCACAGTCCAGCTGGTAATTACTGGAATTCCAGTAACAGCGGCACCGCTTCGCTTGGGTTGTGACCCAGGTGGAGGTATGTTCCAAGGGGATAACCGATCCTGTTCTTGCTTCCTGCCTTGACCAGTAAACCAGTGTTTCCAGTACGGACAGTGCCACTCTCTACCTCAGCCTTGTGGGAGTTTCTGGTACAATTAAGGGGCGCTTAACTGACCAACTCGTTACACAAAGTCCAAGGTCTGGTGGGAATTCCTGAGGTTGTAAAGTGGTCAACTAGAGAAAAAGCATGGAGGGGGTGGGATGCACCACCACAACTCCTCAATATCATCCAGGTTTAGGATGGTGCCACCAACACCCAGGAATGCAGTATTCTGTCTGGGAGACTTTTTAATGACCCAGACCAAAGTCCGTAGACCTTTTTTTTTTTAGGCACAATTTCGTGGTTCTGCTGAATTTGATTCAGCTTGGAAGAATTAAGGCAGGAATATTTTAGGTCTGACAAATTCTCCTTGTCCGCATGACTTACATTACGAGAAAGGTGATATATGAAAGGAAATGTGTTGAAAACGAAAGCTTTCGGTCACTTTATCAGCAAAAATATCCTGGAGCACAAGTCCTAACGAGGAGTGGCTGAGGGAACTGGGGTTGTTTAGTCTGGAGAAGAGGAGGCTCAGGGGAGATGTTATCGCCCTCTACAACTGCTTGAGAGGAGGGGGGAGCCAGGGGCAGGGGGGGGTTGGGCTCTGCTCCCAGGGCACGGGTGATGGGATGAGGGGAAATGGCCTCAATTTGTGCCAGGGGAGGTTAAGGTTGGAAATCAGAAAAAATTCCTTCCCCACAAGAGTTGTCAAGCACTGGAAGGGGCTGCCCAGGGAAGGGGTTGAGTCCGCATTCCTGAGGGTATTTAAAAGCCGGGTAGACAAGGTGCTTAGGGGCAGGGTTTAGTGGTGGGATGGTAGGGTTAGGGTAACTGCTGGACTTGATGATCTTAAAGGTCTTTTCCAACCTAAACAATCCTGTGATTCTATGAAAAAACCCAGAGTTTTACATCTGGGGGTGGCCCCATACTTTCAACACTTGTATTCAGAATCCATTCATCCTTTAAGGGAAGAGGAATTGAGCTGCATTTAGACGTTCATTAGTTGTTTTCTCTGTGAAGAGTCTGACTCTTGTAAATCAAGATATTTTCCTGCTCACTACAGGTCTTAACTTCCTCCCTCTCTTGAATATATAAATAAAGCTGGCGTAATTGAATCATAGAAGCATAGAATGTTTTGGGTTGGAAAGGACCCCTAGACGTCATCTAGTCCAAGCCCCCTGCAGGGACCGGGGACACCTTTAACCAGATCAGGTTGCTCAGAGCCCCGTCCAACCTGGCCTTGAATGTTCCCAGGGATGGGGCCTCCACAACCTCTCTGGGAAACCCCTGCCAGGGTTTCACCACCCTCATTGTAAAGAATTTCTTCCTTGTCTCCAGTCTAAACCTACCCTGGTTTAGTTTAAAACCATCACCCCTTGCCCTGACACAGCTGGCCCTACTAAAAAGATTGTCCCCTTCTTTCCTATAGGCTCCCTTTAAGCACTGAACGGCCGCAATCAGGTCTCCCCACAGCCTTCTCTTCTTCTTGTTCTTCAGGCTGAATAAGCCCAACTCTCTCAGCCTGTCCTCGAGGGAGGGGCTCCAGCCCTCGGAATTGAATCATAAGGTCTTGCAGTGTAAAGTTCTAAACTGCACAATTTCTAAATTTCCATGCTTTCCTACCTGGTCCCTGCCTTGTATAGTCATATTTCTAACTTCAGATCACCCAGCGGGCAATGGGCTCATGCAGCAGCCCCTTTTTTGTTTCTCTGCCTCTCACTCATGCTGTTTTCTCCCTTTTATTTAATTGACGGAAGGCCATAGTACGACATGACTTGCAATACAGGTACAAAAGGATTCGAAACTTAATCCTCTTGTACTTTGGATCTGGGTGTGGAGGCAAATCA
>JADKXX010023835.1:0-18871 GCA_017310255.1 Butorides virescens | reverse complement strand
CCCGCTCCTGGCACCTGGTGTGAGGGGACGGGACCCCCTCTGCTTTTGGAGGGTCCCTCTCATGACACCTAAAGTGAGCAGATGGGGACCCCCACTCTGTTTTGGGAGGGCCCCTCATGGGACGTGGGCAGGATGGGATCCCCTCAGCTTTGGGGGCAGCTTGCATGTGCCTGAGTGAATAGCACCCCACGTGTACTGGGGGAGGCCCTGGAGTGAGGGATACCCCCCCCTTTCCCCCCCCCCCCCCTCAAGAGTGAATAATGAGACCCCCTCAGTTTGGGAGACACCCCCACCTCCACCCCCACCCCCTCTGGCAATGACCTTTGGGCTTAATTCCCCCACCTTTGATCAGAGGGGAGTGCTCGGCCGCAGAAGGGATCCCCAGACTTTGGGGGGCAGGGGGGGCTGGGGTGGCCCTCAGCTGGGTTCCCCACCTCTGCAGCAGTGGTCCTGAGAATTGGGTTTATGCGAAGTTTTAGGCGTAGTGGGGTGGGAATTCCTTCGCCCCATCGTGGGTACTCGTGCCCCTCTCAAAGTGGTGTGAGCTCCCTGGTTTTCTTCCCTTACACTGAGACCTGCGCCCCGGAGCGAGGGATCCCATGTGTGTTTGATCATCTGCGGCAAGAACATGCCAGGGTGGAGAGGTCTTCTTGGGCCTGAACAAAGAACCTGACCAGGTTGCCCTTGGTGATTTCCAGCCCAAGTTTCCCCAAAAGAGGGCTGGCTCCTTGTGTGAGGTGCTGGGTAGGAGGCAACCGTGCTTCACTGGTTCTTGACTGTAATGGGAGCTGTCGTGACAGTAACCTCTTCTCCAACAGATGGACGCCAAGAGCGTGTCATGTTTGACAAGATCACGTCGCGCATCCAGAAGCTCTGCTATGGGCTCAACGCTGACTTTGTCGATCCTGTGAGTCTGTCCTTTTTCCTGCTGTCCTGTTCTCTGCCCCACTCTGCTCAGCGCTGGTCAGGCCACACCTGGAGCACTGTGCCCAGTTCTGGTCCCCACTGCACAAAAAAGCTGTGGGCAGGGTGGGGGGGCCCAGAGCAGGGCCACCAAGGGGACCCAAGGACTGGGAAACCTCTCTCCACCATATGGGGATGGGCTGGGAGAGCTGGGGGTGTTCAGCCTGGAGCACAGGAGGCTCTGGGCGGATCCATCCCCACGTCCCAGTGCCTCAGGGGAGGCTACAGGGAAGATGGAGACTCTCTTGCCATAAGGAGTCCCATGGAGAGGATGAGAGGGAATGGACACAAGTTGATCCTGACAAGATTCCAATTGGATGCGAGAGGGAAATGTTTCCCCATGAGAAGAGTCACCCATGGGAATAATCTGCCCAGGGGAGGGGGTGACTCCGGCACATCGGGCACTGTCAAGCCTCAGCTGGATGGGGTGCTGGGCCATCTTGTCTGGACTGGGCTCTGGCCCAGAGAGGTTGGAGCAGATGATCCTGGAGGTCCCTTCCAGCCTGGGATTCTGTGGCTCCGTGGTTCCTTGGGGTGGTCTCTGCTAAAAGCCAGCCGTGGTGAGCAGATGTTACCCAGTTATTCTCCTTGGCAAAAGCCAAGCCTGGCAGCCTGTGCAGGAACTCTTGGCAAATGCATTCATAACGTGTTTCTTCTAACTCTTTGTGTTCTGAGGTTTTTTTTGCTTCACAGATGCAGAGTCTGAGACTGTGGTGGGGGAAAAATGAGTTTGCCTATTATAAATAGCTTTTGCCTCAAACGTTTTTGAAGCGATTGAGCTTCTCGAGCCTAAAAAAAAAAAAAAAAAAAAAAAAAAAAAGTTGTTTGATGTACCAGTTCACATATTTGGGGTTTGGTAGATTGCCTTCAATTTATACCTGCAAAGCCTGAGCAAAACTATATGGAAAGTAACTCTTGACCCTCTTGTAATAAAACGAGGTGCCCTCTCTGTCTGACAGACCCCCCTGTCATTATAATGTCCCTACCTTGTGTTTTTGAGCTGCGTAGGATTTTGAGTGCGTCTTGATGCCACTCATGTAAGCAAGCTTCTCCTTCCAAAGCCTGTGCAAGAGGGTGACTCCCTTGGGGATCCATTGGCCTCTGAGATTTTTGGGCAGTTGTGCAGACCCACTCTGGTCATTTGGAGTTGCCAATTTAGGCTCTTCCCATCTCCAGGACCTAACGATCTGTTTTCATGTCTTAAATGGCACCTGTAAAATATTTGACATCCGTTCCATACCAAAAGGCAGCGCTCTTCAGCCACAGGTAGAGAGCAGGAGGGGGAGCATTGGTGACTTGGCTACTGAAACACAAAGTGTACTGACTCGATCTCAGCGACACAGGGAGTTGATGATGAGGACAGGAGCGAGATTCCCACTCCCCCTGACTCTTAAATACCCCTTGGTAATGAAGCTAATCTTACACAAAGCACTGGATTCTTGTTTGTTCTGCAGCAGTGTGTGACATGCCTCTTCCTGGAACTGAGTTTCTCCTTTTGGACTTGGATCTTCTTGTGCCAGATGCTTTGCACGCCAATACTAAAAATCCCCAACGTAACGCGCTTACTTTGAGAGAGTAAAGTTTGAAAATCACATGTCTGGGTTTTGGGAGGCTGTTGGCACTTGCGATGTGTTTGGCAGTTGCCACGTTAGATCAGACCTCTCTTCTCCAGTGTAGAATACGCTCTTCCTTGTAGCGATCGGCACTAAATGCTTGAGAGAAAAGTCGAAAATACTGTAGAGATGGTAGATGTGAAAGTCTTTTCCCACAAAAGGTCCCAACTGGCAGATGAAGATTAGGTTAAGCCATGAAGCAAAAGCCATTGTATCCCATCCAGGGTTGGGGTTTTTTTTGCTCTTTTCATGAAATGATGTTAAGCGTCACTTAAGTGACTGAAACATCAGGGTTTTTCCCCAACACCAGGTAGCTGACCTCCAGCATTTTCCTTTTTCAGGCCCAGATCACCATGAAAGTGATTCAGGGGCTGTACAGTGGTGTCACGACGGTGGAACTGGATACGCTGGCTGCTGAAACGGCTGCGACCCTGACCACCAAGCACCCTGACTACGCTATCCTGGCAGCGAGGATTGCGGTGTCCAATTTGCACAAGGAAACGAAGAAAGTATTCAGTGGTAAGTCTCTTTGGGGGCACTCGGATAGCAATTAGTCAGAAAGGGAGTAGGAGTTTCAGAGGATATAAATATGGAAATCTCTTTCTTAAGCAGAAGTTACTAAGTACCCAGGCTAACTAAAAATGCCATGGAGATGAAAACCATGAGTTTTAGGCATGTCACAAGGAAAATGAAGTCTCCTGTTTTGTGAAAAGTATCTGTATAAATAGATTGATGAAAAATGTAACTGATGGAAATTCGGTTGTGCCCACTTTCTTTCCCATTAATTATGTGTTTTAATTCTATAAAAAACCCCATTGTAAGGTAAATGCATTTTTAAGGTTAACAGATCAGTAATAGAGCTAAGCAGGTAGAAGAGAAGTTGGGTGTTTGTTGAGCTGGAGGGGGGCATTTTAGAGGATGGGTGGTCCTGCCTGTTAAAGCCTTGAAAACAAATGACAGATGATGCCTGTCCTTGCGTGTCCTTGGATGTCCTTCTTCTTCAATACCTTTCTGTTGTAGATGTGATGGACGATCTCTACAACTACATAAACCCTCACAATGGGAAGCACTCGCCGATGATCTCCAAAGAAACCCTAGACATAGTTTTGGCCAATAAAGATGTACGTAAATTTTTTTTTTCACTTTTTCACTTCTAAGTTTTAAAAAGTCAGTGAACTAGTTCAGATAATTTATTTTTCTTATTTTTGGGCAAGCCGTGTTTGTTTTAGGCCAAAAAGCCAATGCAGAAACCAGTGCAGGTGATAACTGCTCTGCCCTGGAGAGTTTAAAAGAGAGGATGTAGGAATTCCCTTTGCGTAAGGATGTCTCTGTAGTAGAATCTTATTTTCTTGGATGTCCTCAGTCAGGATCAGCACGGCTTGTTAATCTGAGAAAAAGTACCTTTTGATGCAGCAATCTGTTTTGTATGCACAGAAGGGAGAGATGAGGTTTGGTTTCTGATTTCAAGTTGTTCCAGATCTGTGTTCTTACGGGGAAGTCACATTCCTATTTTGATTCTATCTTGCATTTTTCAGTGTCTCATTAGAGTTCTGTAAAACGTAGCCAACAATTGTGCATTGTACTTGGAAAAAAATTGTTAAAACTGTGCATTTGTTTTTTCAAAATTAGTGCTCTTCCCTACTTTATTCCTCTGATCTGATATTGGTTTCACTAGATCTTTGAGGCCAGCAATGCCAAACAATGATGGTGTTGTTATACCTTGACGTGAGGCACAAAAAAGCTGATTGTAAATGTAAATTTTTGTCTGTATTATTTCCTCTCAGCGCCTGAATTCCGCCATTATCTATGACAGAGACTTCTCCTACAACTACTTTGGTTTTAAGGTAAAAAGCACATTACTCGTGATAATGAAGACTGCTCTTTTGATATTGTTCTGGAGCTGAGTCTTTTGGGAAGGATGGGAATACTTGCGGGATCATCTAGGTTTGGGCCAGGAGGGCACTGGAGTAGGTGGGACGTTAGTGGGTTTGTGAAAACCAAAGAGAACCTGCACAAAGCAGTTGCCTAACCGTGTGAATCGTGTACTTTCCTCTTGGCTTTGTTGCATCCCCTTGGCTGCTGTAATATTTTAACTGTTGGGCTCTAACCGTTTTGCAGCAGACAGCCCTGGATGTTGCTGAAAGCTTCCCAGCTTGTGCCATTCCTCAAGGAAACAATCTGATTCTTGATAAACCAAAAAAGGGAGTTTTGGTTTTCCCCAAAACGGTTTTGTGTAACAGTTGTTCTCAGTGTGTCATCCCCTCCTGTAGTTACTGCTGAGATCCTTTAGGCACAGGCTGAAGAGGCATCTGCTCTCGCTGCAGGCTTACCGTATTTGTCCTGTGGTGTGCTCAACACCCAGCACTGCAGGTTGGGATGCAGGTTGTCTGGGAAGCCTTGCCGTAGTACAGCTTACAATACTTTGGGGAGGGGTGGGGTTGTGGAGAACAAGCACCCCCTTGTCTTCTAGCTGTCATTCACGGGGGGTGGAGAGGTAGTGTTGGACCTTGCGGCTGCGTGCTCCACCAACGCTCCATAATCCAAATGCCATGAGTCCTCAGCCTTGGAATCTTACAGTGGGCTTCTGGTTTTTTTTTTTTTTTTTTAGTCATTAGTTACCTCCTACCCTATGCCGTTAATGAGATGGGGAGTGGAATGCAGGGTTGGTGCTTCCAGTGAAGCCTGGGATAAGGAGCACGAAGATGCTTGAGTTTGGAGTTAATAGGATTTTTTTTTTTTCAACTGACATCTGCATGTCTACTAAAATGCATTCTCTCTTTTTACAGACTCTAGAACGCTCCTACTTGTTGAAAATCAACTCAAAAGGTAACAACTATCTGTATCCACTTAAAGGGTTATTTAAAAGTCAAGACCAAGGCTCAGAGCAGGGGTTGAGGCAAATAGGCTACCTCACAGCTTTCCATAGAGCGTTCCGCTGAAAGCACTGAGTACTGGTTAAAAAAGACAGCAGCACACTTGTAGCAGGGGTTCTCTGGGCACGTGCAAATTCTTTTCTCAGGCGAAGAATCTAGCGTCTGTGGTGGCAGTGGTGTGCTTGCATGAAAACCAGCTCATCATTAAAGAGCAGCACTGTGGCGAGTGTACTTGGGTGTTCCAAACCCTGGCAGGGTGACCTGGGCAGCTGCGCTTTACCTCTCTGTTTTAAGGACCCTTGTGCTTTGAAAGCTGCATGTCGTCTAGGATTTAGAAGGTGAAGTAGTTCCTGTCCAGCTGATACCTTGTTCTGTAATGCCTAGCACTGTTTAGTAAATCGGAGTTGATAGGAGCTACTGTGCTATCGGTGCTATTGCAGGCCCTTAGCATGAAAATCCTTGGACACCAGAAGGGTGAGAGGCTACTTGGAATGTGATAAACCTAGAGGGCAATTGGATGCTGGATCGGATATTAGATTGGGTTTTAACTGTTAACACAGGTGTTTGGGTTTTTTTTACCTGAAAAAACAGTCGAGCATTGGAGCGTGTTGTTGAGAGGGGTTATGCAGCCCCCATCCTGGAGTTTTCTCAAAACCTGACTGGATACACTCCTGGGCAAACTGGTTTGATTCTCTTAGCTGACTCTTCTTCAGCGGGAGATTGGACTAGAGAGCTCCCGAGGTTCCTTCCAACCCAAATTACTCTGTGACTCTGTGCAAACGATGGCTCTCGAGCGGCCCATTGCACGTTGCTTGTGGGTTATTGCTATGGCCTCTACGTCTGCCTGTGCTAATCGTAAATGTCATCCTGACATTCTTTTTTCCCCTTTGATTTTTGTGTTTAGTTGCTGAGCGTCCTCAACATATGTTGATGAGGGTATCGGTGGGCATCCACAAAAATGACATTGATGCTGCAATTGAAACCTACAATCTTCTGTCCGAAAGGTGGTTTACCCATGCCTCCCCCACCTTATTCAACGCAGGCACCAACCGGCCTCAGCTTTCCAGGTACCTTTGGCTGTCAGGTTTGCTTCGTCCATAACTGGATCGGGTCTGTTCAAATGAAATGCTTTCACAGCTGCTAAAAATAGTAGCTGTGTTCCTATGGTTGAGTTATGAAGTTTTGAGAAGCTGCTGTCAAATTTAACTCAATCTCTAGTGTAGTCTTTGGGGAAGAATACACAGGTGTCTGTAAGCTTCTAAAGCTTCTGGAAATGTTTACATGGCTCTATTTTATTTAAAAGTTACTTATACTTAGGTTGGACTCGATGATCTTAAAGGTCTTTTCCAACCAAAGCGATTCTATAATTCTATATGCATGGTTTTCTGTAGATTACAAAATGAATCCTGGTAGTTGTTTTCTAAAATATGCTAAGAGCAGCAAGCGTAATTGATGTGATTTTAAAATTGTTTTGCTTTGCTAACACAGATACCAATAATACAACTATTGCTTGTGATGTTTCCTAAAACTCTCCTTTATTCTGCTTTGCAACCTATGGTTTTGCTTCATTGATTTGCTTTGTGTAGCGTGTTCAAGGTTCAGCGTTTACCCTTGTTTTTCTGCAGTCCTGGTGAAATACTTCGTGATGTTTTTTGCTTTAATCTTTGTATGCTAAAGCTGTTTGCTTTCCTTAGTTGTTTCCTGCTGTGCATGAAGGATGACAGCATTGAGGGAATCTATGACACTCTCAAGCATTGTGCACTCATCTCGAAGTCTGCTGGTGGGATTGGCCTTGCTGTGAGCTGTATCCGAGCCACGGGCAGCTATATTGCTGGGGTAAGTGCGCAGATGGTGTTCCCAGCAGAGGTCAACCTTCTGGTTTCAGGAAGTGTCTGTATTTCAGTGGCCAAATCAATGCTGCTTCTACCGAGTCGGTTTAAGACGGCAGTCGGTCTCGCTCAGTCATCCTTCCCTTCTCAGTATGCTCCAAGGCAAAAAGGTTGTTTTTCCTTGGTGTTTTGGCTTCCTAAGGGAAGTCCTTCCACAAAGAGGATCTCATTCCACTGTTTGATCAGACAATTCCAAGTTATTTATGTATTAGCAACCCATGAATACACTCGGAGACCTGTACGTTAGACCTTTTCCTTTTGGTATGTCTCACTACTCAAGATCATCTGTGGATGCCTGTGGTTTTTCTGTCACAGTGTACGTAACCTCTGCAAGCCTTTAGGTTCCATACTGTAGAGGAAAGACGCTAGGAGGTACATTTTATTAACTCTGGGACCAGTAGCTGACATTTTTGTCTATTTTAAAAAAAGACGGGGGGAAGGGGCTACCAGATATCTTGTTGGGGTGGTCAGTTCCTAGCTTTCAGCGTAAGAGTTTTGCAGGCTGCTGAAAGACAGACATACAGAAAACGTAGGCTCGTCTCTTCAGGCACTTGCTTTTCAGTATTGATGGTTTTCCTGTGCCTCCGCAGACAAATGGGAATTCCAATGGGCTTGTTCCAATGCTGAGGGTCTACAACAACACTGCCCGCTACGTGGATCAAGGTGGAAACAAGGTACTGGCTTTCCATGAAATTAGGGTCAAGAAAGGAACCTCGGGTCAGAGGGAGAGCTTCCACATCTGTGAAGGATTGACCCAGTAACATCAGTGAGCTGATGAAGTGGTTGGAGGTGACACACAATTAAAATAGGGCATTTTCTCCCCTTCTTGTTGATATTCTGACGTTCCCCTTTCACTGTGCATTTCATCATGCAGGTGTAGCTCTTGGTATATGTCTGCTGCATGATGCGCACACGTTAGACCAGCCCCTTGTGCTGGTTATTAGCCACTCCTTGAATACCCTACAGTGAATTAAGGTATAAGAGTGCAGAAAGCTGCTTGATCTGTATCCTTTGTCTTCACATGGTCCAGAGGTCAATGGAGGCATGACACAAGAAGTAAATCCAAGATTGTCAAGCTCCTGTTTACAGAGAGGAAATGTATTTTTGGTACCTAATCATTTTTATTGAGAATCTGGAACTAGTAACACAGCCTATTTCCAATAAGTGAGAGCAACTGTAACGCAAGAAAGCATATTGAAATTGCCTTAACGAGACTGTAAAACTAAGCTCCAATTAGTTTAAGGTATTATGTGCCCTCAGGATTTTATTTTCAAGGGCAATTTGTTCTGATCTTGGCTATGTTTTATGTATCAGAGACCCGGGGCTTTTGCCATCTACCTGGAGCCGTGGCATTTGGACATCTTTGAGTTTCTTGACTTAAAGAAGAACACTGGGAAAGAAGAGCAGCGAGCCAGAGACCTCTTCTTTGCCCTCTGGATTCCTGATCTCTTCATGAAGCGAGTTGAAACCAACCAGGTAAGAAGCGTGGTTGGTGCAGAGTGGGTCTGCTGATGGAGAAGCAGGTGATCAGCCCTGGGATGGAGTTCATGGAGCGTCACAGAGCTGTCTTCCTAGCGGCAAAGGAACTTCCTGAAAGAGCTGCTGCACCTTATTTGAGAACTAGGCTGTGCAGGAAGAGGATGGGGTTGGAGAACTCCAGTGGGGGACTTTACTTCAGTGCTTAATCTTGCAGCCCGTGACTTACCTACTGATACTATTACACTCAGTTTTTACTCTGGAGTTTCCTTAAAGCGTCGAAATCTTCTCAGTAAGTCGATCTTCCTATGACTGCTTGCATTTGCTTTAAAATGGGCTGTAGCTTGAGAACCAGTCGTTTCAAGACTAAGACTGCAGTGTGGTCATAAATGTTCGTAAAATTAATTTTTAAATCAATCTGACTAGTCTGATAAACGCCTTTCCCCATGTCTGCTGGCAGAGTTGGTTCCTAGTCTTTCAGGGTGGGAAATGTAGTTTGCAGGTTCCTGTTACAGCAGGATCTGGTGATGAGGTTGAATGCCTTTAATTAACAGGGTGCCTAAAGGTTTTCTCTTCTTACAGGACTGGTCCTTAATGTGTCCAAATGAGTGTCCTGGCCTAGATGAGGTTTGGGGAGAGGAGTTTGAGAAACTATATGAAAGGTAAGAAAAGCGAGTAGGTTTTTAAACAGCATTTGCCCATTCACAGAACTGCCCTTGTTGTGTGGTATCTGGGAGCCAAGATAGAGCCAGGGTAGAACTACGTATGGCTGATTGTTTTAGCTTGTTAGAGGAAAATTCTGAAGTGATCCCCACTTAAAGCGGTCCCTGGCTTTGTTTTGAACAAGTTGTATGGGACGTTGTAGTGAAAGATTTCTATTTCCTTTAAATGAGGACAGTTCAGAGTTCACACGGTTCAGAACTGAAGCGGGCTTGCCTGCCGGGGAACCCAGTGTTGTGTTAAAAATGATTGTCTCTCATTGCTAATTTGGGAGAGCCTGGGAATTACTAATCAACACGTGCCCTGTTGCAGTTATGAGAAGCAAGGTCGTGTCCGCAGAGTGGTGAAGGCCCAGCAGCTCTGGTACGCCATCATTGAATCTCAGACGGAGACCGGCACACCGTACATGCTGTACAAAGACTCTTGCAACAGGAAGAGCAACCAGCAGAACCTGGGGACCATCAAATGCAGCAACCTGTGTACAGAAATAGTGGAGTATACCAGCAAAGATGAGGTAGGTGGAGAACAGGAACTTGTAGCATTTAGGAAAGGCGCAACTGCTCCTGTTGCAGCTTTCTAGAATGTGTCCGACTGTTGGCGGGGGAAGGGAACAGGTAAGCTAAGAAAATTCTGGGGATTTTTGACTCAAGTACTTAAAGCTCTTGCACTGCTTTGTGTGGGGTTTCCCCTCCCAACTCCCACAGGGAATTTCGGTGTATAAAACAAGACACCCATCATAGTGAACCTCTGAAAGCTTGAGGGAGAAGCAAGCTCTTTGGCTTCCTGGTGGCTGATGTAAGCAGCTCTTCAGCTAATGAGGGACTTAAACCATACCTCTCTTACTGCAAGACTTAGATTTCGGGATCAATTCCCCCTGAGTCCTCTGTGTACTACCCTAACCGTGGTGCTCTACGGATGTGCTGTGGTTGGACCGCAGCATTGCTAACAAAGGTGAAAGAAGGACATAGAAATGAGTTAGTGCTAATACAGCAAGTGCTAATACAACATTTTCTAGTGCAGTAAAGCTCCCGAAGCTCTTGTAGCTGGAAGTATTGGTTTCTACTGCCTGAGCCGCTAGCTGTTCTTAAGCTTGTGCTCTTTGGCGTATTCATAAAGTCCTGAATAGTCTAGAAGAGATGGGAGAGCCATCTTGCCTGCCTGCCTGCACTGCACAAGAAATTTTAGCTTACTCGTTTCAATTCTCCTGGGGTTGGAAATAACAGCAGTGTTAAAAATCGTTCAGAAAAGTGCCCTAATACAGCCTGTATCTCACTGAGATCAGCTGCTGCTTCTGGCAGGACAAGAAACGGTTCGGTTTAGTTTCTGGAAGGCTTACAGGCAACAGGATTGACCAAGCCAGAGAACTGAATTTTGATGGTGATATTGATATCTACTAAACCTTTTTGAACTGTTGTTACCCTTTTTGCAGCTCTAAGATGGCAGAGAAATGAGGAGTGTGTTCTCCCAGCCTTGTATGTTGCTTGGTTCTTTGTTCCCATGTAGTTTGGACAGAGAGCATGCTCTGGGACTGTGCCTGTGGTTTTTGCACGGGGTGACGGCTGGCACGCCTGTTCTCACTGTGTTTTCTCCACAGGTTGCAGTTTGCAATTTGGCCTCTATAGCCCTGAACATGTACGTCACTTCAGAGCATACGTACGACTTCAAGAAGCTAGCTGAAGTCACGAAAGTTATTGTCCGGAACCTGAACAAAATCATTGACATCAACTACTACCCTGTGCCAGAGGTGAGCGCTGAGCTGGTATGGGGCTGAAGGCGTGCCGAGAGCCTGGGCACGAAGGGGCTGTTCTGTAGCAATCCCAGTTCAGTCTTGGGCAGAAGGAATCAGCGAGGGATTTTGTAAACCTGTTTTGGTTAATAATTGGGAGTCCCGTTACCTGTCTGCGTACGTGACCCGTTGTTAGTGACTTCTTAAGCTTCAGCCCAGAACAGTTCCTTAGTGAAGCAGTTGTAGAAAAAGCCTCCCCTCGAGATGGTTCCGCGGTTGGAATTTTTTCACATGTGTGGATTTCCATAAAGCACAGAACAGCACTAGAGTACAGTGGGTAGTGGGGCAGGGAGAGGAGCCTGGAAGGGTCCCAGGGAGGTGTAACTCAGTCCTGAGTTGTTGGTTTTATGCATTTCTGGGAGGGTGCACAGACAGCTTTCTGGAAGGAAAGTGGGGAGAGGGTTGGTGATGGCTGAAGAGGAATGGAAGCAGGGTTTGTTGCATTGCAAGACCGCAGAAAGGCAAGCAGCACAGCTGGGCACCGGAGGAGGAAGTAGGCAAATACCCAAAGCGTGAAGCCAAACCCGATGAGGATCAGATTTTTCTAGCATGTACAGTTTGAATGCATGAGTTCAAATGTCTTCATAGGCCTTGTATTTTTTCAGAAAGTGTTGAGTGTTTGCTTCTAAATCATGGCTCCCCCTGCGTGTCAGGTTGAGCAATTAAAATCAGTGATTGCTTCTAACAGACTTAGTCTGGGCCCTCAAATTCCTGCCCCAGCAAACAGTGGGGAACTGGGCAGAATTGGGAGGTGGGTGTTGCAGCAGAACCCATGGCCCATGAAAGTTAAGGCAATGGTACGGATGAAGATTCCTCTCGGAGCTCCTTTCCAACCTGATTTATTCTATGATTCTGTGTAGTTCTGCTAAAGGTAATTGTTCTCTTTGCTCGAATGCCGTGCAGGCTGAACGCTCCAACAGACGCCATCGTCCCATTGGCATTGGTGTGCAGGGCCTGGCAGATGCTTTCATCCTGATGAGGTACCCCTTTGAAAGTCCCGAGGCCCAGCGCTTGAACCAGCAAATTTTTGAGACCATTTACTATGGTGCTTTGGAAGCCAGCTGTGAACTTGCCAAGGAGCAAGGACCGTATGAAACGTATGAGGGTTCTCCTGTCAGCAAAGGAGTAAGTACCGGGAACTGTCCTGTCTCAGGGCCAAGCTACGAAGAGCAGATAACGTGACCGTGCCTGGTCTTTGATACAGAAGGTGTGTGACTGCAACCCCTCAGGCTGATAATATTGCAACAGTGCCAACGGTGCTTGAGTTTTCCTCCATCTTTTGGCTTCTTAAGTGCCGTAAGAAATGTGTAAGTTAAACTGAGATGGAGAGAGCAATACAAGGAAAGCAAGGCTCAGCCTGTGCTGGCCGTCCCCTTCAGCGGTGTTTGTAAGAGTGTGGTACAGGAGCTTCGCTGAGGCTGAACTGCAGAGAACAGTTACTAGGAATAGCAGGTCCATTTACAACGTGGTTTATAAAACATGGAGAAAGGAGCACCCTGTCTAATTTGGACTACACCTGTGTTCTTCAGGTTCTTCAGTACGACATGTGGAACGTCACCCCGTCTGATCTGTGGGACTGGAAGGCTTTAAAGGAGAAGATTGCTAAGTGAGTGGTCTTGTGCAGTTCTTATTAGGTGTAAAATGTATTTGACGTGTTCTGACTGACTAAAAACAAAAGATAGGGCACAAGTGTAAACAGGTCCTGTGTGTTTCCCCCCACCCCAGTAGATCTTTCCACAAAACTATTTTGTGGATGGGTTTCTTTCATTTTTTTTGTTACAAGCCAGAGGGAGCCGACCCCCTCGACTCTGATTTAGCTGAGCTCTTGTCATCTTGGATGCATCAGCAGAATGGTTTGTGTTCCAGTTGAACAAATGTAGTGATGAGTGGGACAGAGTCCACTGGGCTTGGGAACTCTTCCCCCACTGACAGGGGAAAGCAGCTGAGCCTTGAACATCCCAAAGGCAGGAATTGTTACAGCATGAAGCGCTGCAATTAATTTGTTCAATTTGTGTGGGTCTAATTTTTAAATTTAGTAAATCTGTCTACTGTCTTGTGTATGGAGACGTCTCAGGCTCTTCATGGGCTGCCCGTTTTGGTTTTGCCTGAGTGCTGTGGAGTTGTGGAGTGCCTGACAGAGTTCTTTCTGTGCACCCTTTCTCATGCCCAAATAATTTGGGAAAGCCTCTGATTAAAGGTGAAAGTAGCAAAGACTTCAGTTCTGCTCCCATGTTGACCCATGGTACAAGGTTAGTGGAGCCTCCCTTTTTTTGCTGCAGGCAGTCTGAGGGTTTGCAGGTTACCCTGAGAAGGTGAGAGCTCTGAGCCTGCCAGCTGAGAGTTCCTTGGACGGGCCCCCTTCGCTCTTTGTGGGCAGTATATAAACTGTGCTACTCTTGGGTCTTTTCTGTCGGCCCACTTGGTTGATGCTTTCTAACTCTTTATTGTTACTAGATACGGTGTCAGAAACAGCCTTCTCCTCTCTCCCATGCCAACTGCTTCTACTGCTCAGATCTTGGGCAATAACGAATCCATCGAGCCCTACACCAGTAACATCTACACACGCCGAGTCCTCTCAGGGGAGTTTCAGGTAAGCGAGGCAGCTGTGGGAAAGAGCTGCTCTGTTTTCATATCTTTGATGATTTTCACTGCTAAGAAAGACAAGGTGGAGGCTGCACTCTTGGTAGCGTGGTTCAGTGAGATGTTTATGTCCAAGGCCAGCGGCGCCGAGGGGAACACCTAGCCTGTACTGCGTGCTGTAGTAGTGCAGTTTTGCATATTCCACAACAGTCAACGTGGAATATGCAAAATTGTAAAAGAAGTGCTGCTTCTGTCTGGAAAAAACCTTGGAACAAGGCCTCAGGACGGCCTGCAGGAATACTTGCTAAATGAGTGATGATTAGTGAAATTACCGAAGGGACGTGCACGCTATGGGACAAGGAACTGAGACTGCGGTGCTGCTTTGCATGGTCCTGAGGAAAGAGCTGCCTGTAAGGCACTGAACAAATCTGAAGAGGTCGTGTAAAAGCTTTACAGATCCAGAGGGGTCTGTGGTTTAGGGAAGAGCGTGAAACAGCTTGAGTTCTGGAGGCTGGCGTACACAGAGCTCTGTGTGGGACAGCTCTGTCTTGGCCCCCCCCAGACAAGGGGACTGCCTAACTGTTTGGGAGGTCTGGTCTGTCCTACATCCCCCCCCGGGTGTCCCCTCACTCCATTTCCTCCTGCCTGCAGGATCAAATCAGACACGGGTGGTGAGGCCAGAGCAAGAGGTTTAAACTGCTCCATTGTGTAGGTCAGGTGCAGGGCTGCTGGACAGGTATCCCCAAACAGTCCCAGCAAGCAAACACTCAGTTTTTTCCTCCCAAATAAACAGCCTGCACACATTTTGTTCTTTCCCCTTCTGACCCCAGTCTTGATGATTGTTCACACCCTTATTTAGACATCCAGGTTGTGGTCAGTGGCCCTGGTAAGTCAAGATCTCTCCCTTTCCCACCTTCTGGCATTCCTCATGCAGGGGAGTTCCATACACCCCCCTTTCACATGTGTAATGTGTGCCCAGGTGGCCAAGAAGGCCAAGGGCATCCTGGCTTGTATCAGGAGTGGTGTGGCCAGCAGGAGCAGGGCAGGGACCGTGCCCCTGTACTCAGGGCTGGTGAGGCTGCACCTTGAATCCTGTGTTCAGTTTTGGGCCCCTCACTACAAGAAAGACGTTGGGTTGCTGGAGCATGTCCAGAGGAGAGCAACCAAGCTGGGGAGGGGGCTGGAGCACAAGGCTTAGGAGGAGCGGCTGGGGGAGCTGGGGGGGTTCAGCCTGGAGCAGAGGAGGCTGAGGGGAGCCCTCATCGCTCCCTACAACTGCCTGAGAGGAGGGGGGAGCCGGGGGGGGTCGGGCTCTGCTCCCTGGTAACAGATGATAGGACGAGGGGGAATGGTTTGAAGCTGCGCCAGGGCAGGTTTAGGTTGGACATTGGGAAAAACTTCTTCACCGAGAGGGCTGTCAGGCTCTGGAATGGGCTGCCCAGGGAGGTGGTCGAGTCCCCACCCCTGGAGGGATTTAAAAGAAGGATGGATGAGGTGCTGAGGGCCAGGGCTTGGGGGTGGGATGGCAGGGTTGGGTTAAAGGTTGGACTTGATGATCTTAAAGGGCTTTTCCAACCGAGGTGATTCTATGATTCTGTGTCAGGTAACTTCTCCCATTGCTGCCCTACGAGCTGAGCCCCAGGTTGGTGCCAGCCCGGCGCGGCAGCCAGCCCGCCCTGCTCTGCAGTGGCCAGCAGCGTCTCGCATTTGTTACCCTACTGTTTTGGCCTTGGCCCTGCATGCCTACCTCAGTGCTGACTGCAGAGTGAATCGGTCAGTCCTGGACTGTTTAACCATTTAAAAACCTGTGCACGCTGGGGTGGATGTGCCCCCTCTGGGGAGGTGTGTCTGTGCCAGAAGGCAGGGCGTGTAGCTTAGCGGAACGTACAGCGCTGTCGTTCTTTGGCCTTGGCCCCTTACAGGTTGTGAACCCGCACTTGTTGAAGGATCTCACAGAGAGGGGGCTGTGGAATGAGGAGATGAAAAACCAAATCATCGCCCACAACGGCTCTATCCAGGTACGTGTGAAAAGGCAGGGGGAGCGGCGGGGGGGTTCCTGACTCGCCACACCGCGCGTTTGAGCTCTGCTGGGTGCGAGTGGCTCGGCTAGCCCGGGGGGGGGAGAGCTGCAATGTGCAGCATTTCTGTTGGAAATACGAGGGGATGTCTGATCTCCGTGGTACATCCTGCTGGAGCCTGCCCAGGCACAGAGAATCCCGATGGACACGTGCTGCTGATCATTGCTAGGACGAATGCCGAGCCAGGTTGCGCTACTCCGTGCAGATTCCACAAGTGTTTGGATTGCCATTGTCAGAAAGATTATAAAGGGGTAATCTCATAGCAGGGAGTAGGCTTGAGCCGGGAGCGGAGTATGTGACATCCCCATCCAGAGTTACGTGTAGAAGAGACTCTGGGAGGAATCGTTTATGCTGCAGAGTTTGAAATGCTGCTGTGACTGCTGTGCTTAGAGCCGTGCGCGCTGACAGGGCGCGTCCCGCTCGTCAGGGATTTTGGGGCGGGTACGAGCTGCTGGATTGCTTTTTGTAAGGCCTCCCAGAACAGTAACGGGCTGTTTGCAAACGGCTTTTTCTCTCAAATTCTCCAGAATAAGCTGTCCTGTGTCAGCAGGGGAGGTTTCTTTATGCTTGGCTGCTTTCAGATACAGGACGCTTGGAGTCGGTGAGAAGAGTTCAGCTCCGAAAAACCCAAGTTCTAGTCAGGCTGGCTGAAGCCTCAGCGATTGGTGAAGAATTTGGTTTGTTAAATGAGCATTTGGGCTACGCTGCATTGGAAAACTCTTCCTGGTTGTTTCAGAATATACCTGAGATTCCCGACGACTTGAAGCAGCTCTATAAGACAGTGTGGGAGATCTCCCAGAAAACTGTCCTCAAGATGGCAGCAGACAGAGGAGCTTTCATCGATCAGAGCCAGTCTCTCAACATCCACATTGCGGAGCCCAACTACGGCAAGCTCACCAGCATGCACTTCTACGGGTGGAAGCAGGTACCCGGGGGGGGCGGGAGGCTTGCTCAGAACCGATAGCCAGCGGGGGCTGATAAGGTCTTTCCTGAAGAGTTGGTCTCGCTGATTCTTAGAAGGGTAAACGGTCGTTTCCTTCCAAGAATCCAGTCTTACCAGTGGAGTATCTCTCTAGAGCAACAAAGCCGTGGATGCTTGTAGTGTTGCTCCCGTTAATCCTGACTGCTAGACCTCGCTGTCAGGCTGGTGCAGTGGTGTGGGCTAAGGGAGGTCAGGCTCGGCAGTTCAGAGTTTGGCTGTGCTGCTTGCCTGGCCCCCAGCTGGTTCCAGCTCTTAGACTCAGGCTTTTGCTCTGCAGGGTCTGAAGACCGGCATGTACTATCTAAGGACAAAGCCCGCTGCTAACCCCATCCAGTTCACCCTCAACAAAGAGAAACTCCGAGAGCGGGAGAAGGCCTCCAAGGAAGAGGAGGAGAAGGAGAGGAACAAAGCAGCCATGGTGTGCTCCCTGGAGAACCGGGATGAGTGTATGATGTGCGGCTCCTAGTGGGTCTGCCCGGCGGTGCCAGCAAAGCCTGGCTGGATTCCTCCCAAGATGGAAGCATCTGGGATAACTTCAGGATGTAGAGGCTTGCTGGAACCGTGCAGGAGGGGCGACGGCGGTAGTGTATTGTAGCTTCCCCACCCAGCTGGGGGTTGGTGCACAGGTATGGATAGGGTGCACAAGAAATTTGTATATTGCTTTAGTAGCTGGGCTTTCTGAAAACTTAAGTGCTCTCGCATCATCTTCCACTGAACCCCACAGGCAGGACTTTCCCTGAACAGACAGGGAAGGTGCTGGTGCCACTCACCTTAGAGATCTGCCCTAGGGACTCCCGACAGTTCTTTTCATTTACTAAAGACTGTTACTCACGTCTTCAGAGAAGGAAGCGGAGCTGACTGCTGATGTGATGAGACAGCAGGAAGACATCTCCAGGCTGGGTGTGCTGTGTGCTTGCTGCCCTGTCTGCCGTGGCAAAGGAGCAGTTTCTGTCCAGCTTAGGAAGCTGGAGCCTGTGCCCATCTGCCAGCGAGACCCTTCTCCCGCCATTCCTTACTCTCCTTGCCCCCTCCTCTTCCTTTTCCAAAAAGGTGCAGACTGGTGGTAGGTGCGTTGCTACCTGGAGGGTTCATCTTCTCCATCCAGCCTGACCGGGCAGAGCATTACGCTTGGTAGATGTTCCTTTTCGGTTCTGACCAGGAAGGGCAGAACTGCTGCAGCACATTTTACTCTGTATTAAAGAACCACTCTGAGTTATCGGGCGGTTTGCCAGGGATGGGCTTCCATCCTGTCCTTGGCCAGAAAGCCGCCTGAAGCGCACACGCTGTCTTTGTTTGGAAAGTTGCATTTACCCACCCCAGCTAGTTATTTGATCTTTTAAACGTAACACATTTTTACTTACCCATGTACTTAACTCCCTGCTCTAATGCGATGGGGCTCCATCATCCAGTTCTTAAATATTTATTGAATTCATGTACCATACAACTAACCCTTTAGTCCAGCCAAACTCAATAAAAAGTGGAATGTCAAAGGCACGAGCAGTGGTACCTGGGGAACGCTTTGATTAAAAGCGAGCTGTAGCAGCTGGAGGCTGGGGCCTTGTTTGTGAGCCCTGCGCCCCCTGCACGCCGACCCTTCCAGAGATCGGCCCGAGGGCTCTGCTGTGACAGGAGGGGTGTAAGCAGAACCCCACCTCTGCTGGGGCACCCATGCTTAGCTCAGTCGGGCGTCTGGTCCTTTGTTTTGGAGACTGGGGCTTGCGGAGGACGGGGCTGTGGCAACGCTGCGCCAGGTCTGTGTTTCAGGGATGTGCGAGGGGGGGGTGCTGAGTTCACGGGGCAAAGCTGGGGCTGTGCTTGGTAAGGCTTGAACCCTTGCGTCTTGTTTTTCAGTCCAGCACTTGCCCTGGTCGAGTCCCCACCCCTGGGGGGATTTAACAGCCGGGCAGAGGC
>JADKXX010023820.1:0-11530 GCA_017310255.1 Butorides virescens | reverse complement strand
CCCTGGCTTGGGACCCTGGTGCCCTGCCTTTGGGAGGCGCGGACCCCCCATCACCCCTGGCTTGGGACCCTGGTGCCCTGCCTTTGGGAGGCGCGGACCCCCCGTCACCCCGTGCCCCGGGGCGGGGGCCGCTGTCCCACCTCTGCTCTGCCTCCAGCTGTTCCTGTTCCGCACGGTCACCCTCCGCCCCCCGCACAACTTCACGCAGTGCACCACGCGGGGCAGCTTCCCCCAGCCCTGGCACGAGACCCTCTACAACATGGTGGGCTTCGCCGGCCTCTTCCTGCTGCCGCTGCTCATCATGGTCTGCTGCTACGCGCGCATCCTCCTGGAGATCTCCCGGCGCATGGGCTCCGGCCTCTGTGAGTGCCTGGGTGCCGGGCTGCCACGTCCCCATGCCCAGGGGGCTTTGCGGGGACCCTGGGATGGAGGGCGCCGCAGGGAGCCCTGGCTGGGGCTGCGTGGGGACCCCCCAGCCCTCCCTCGGGGCATGGGGTCCCTGTCCCAGCCAGGCCACCGGGCGTTCCCCGCTCACGGGCCGTGCCCCCCGCAGTCTCCTCCCGGGACGTGCCGCTGCGGTGCTCCAGGAGCAACATCCCGCGGGCACGGCTGCGCATGCTGAAGATGAGCCTGGTCATCGTCTCCTCCTTCATCCTCTGCTGGACCCCCTACTACCTGCTGGGGCTGTGGTACTGGTTCTGCCCGCGGGCCATGGAGAAGAGGGTCTCGCCGGCCCTCACCCACATCCTCTTCATCTTCGGCCTCTTCAACGCCTGCCTGGATCCCATCACCTACGGGCTCTTCACCATCCCCTTCCGGAGGGGCTGGGGCTGCCCCTGCGGGCACAGCCCCAAGCCCCAGCCGCCCTCCCCGGCCACCGGCTCCTTCCGCTGCTCGGCCTCCTCCCTGCCGTCCAAGCGGGGCGTCCCGGGGGCACGGGGGTGGCCGGTGCCCGCCAGGCCGGGGTTGCCCGCTGGGGCCAGCTCCTGCCGGAGCAGCTCCCTGTGAGCCAGGCACGGCCCCGCGCCCACGGGGACACCCCGGGGTGCTCAGCAGGCACCGAGGCTGCGGGTGGCAGGGGACGGGTGGCAGGACAGCCAGGGCAGGACGGGGCTTGGCAGGGCCGGGGCCGTCGCTGCTCTTCCCCCGCACCCCGGAGCACCCCTGCGGGCTGCGGGGCTGGTGTGGGTGCCCCCGCTCCCCGCTCCCCTCCCTGCACTGCCAAGCCCTGCGCAGCTGCTGCAGCAGAGCCCCGCACAGCAATAAAGTGTCCCACGGCCACCTCCTGTCTGCCCGTGTCCCCAGCCAGGAGCTGGGCTGGGGCTGGGGTCCCCAGAGCCAGCGCTGCTGGGGATGGGCCGAGGGGGGAGCCCCAGCCCGCTGGCCCTGGGGGTGGCCGGTCCAGGCTGCTCCCGTCCCTGCCGTGGGGTGGTCCCAGGGCCCCCAGGGAGGGGTGGCTCCGAGGGTGTCCCGCACGGTGGCCAGGGCTGGGTGCTGCCCTCTCTGCAGTGGCTGCTGGGGCGGTTTGTCCCCGTGGGGCTCCCGGCCCCGGTGGGGTGCAGGGCTGGTCCCCCCCGGCGGAGCGGGGCTGGCAGCGGTGCCAGGGCTCCGTGCTGCCTCCAGCAGCCGCATCCCCGCCGGCGGCTCCGCTCCGAACGGGAGCTCCCGGCTCCCGACCAAGGTCGTTGCGAGGCACAGGGGATCGGCTGCTCCCGGCTGTGCGGCAACGGCCCCAAGGCCAGCGCAGCTGCGGGAGCTGGCATGGCCAGGGGAGGCTGGGAGGGGGCTGGGGGTGCCTGTGCCCCCCACTTCCCCCCTGCGCCCCGGAGCAGCCGGTCTGAGCCCTCCCTGCGGCACCAGGGTCGAGGGACGGCTGCTGGGAGCTGCCCCGGCATCGGCCCCAGCCCCGGGGAAGGGCCCCGGTGGCGCTGGGGGCTGCTGGAGCCAGGACTGGAGCCCGAGGCCGACTCCAGGCAGCGCCTGCCCGGGGCTCCCCTCTTGGCTGCGGTGGGTCGCCGGGCTCCCTCGCCCCCTTCGGTCCCCGCTGCCAGGTGGGGCTCAGGCCTCGGGATTTGTCCGTAGCCCCGGGGAGCCCCCGCTGATGGCACAGCCTCGTGCCCAAGCTGGGGGGGACGGCCAGGATTGCTGCTCCGGCCGCTGGGGTCACCCTGGCTCCGGCAGCCGGTCCTGTGCCGGGAGCAGGCTCAGCCGGCGCGGGCAGGCAGGCGAGGGCTGCGGTTACCGGCTGCACCGAAACGCCTCCCTTGGACGGGGGTTTGCCGAGGGCTGGCGTCACCCCGGCGGGCGCTGAGCCTGCCTGCAGAGCGCCGGGGGGGCGATGAGGCAGGGCCAGGCAGGGCCAGGCAGGGTCTGTTGCAGGCAGGGCCAGCCAGCTCGGCGGTGGCCGTGGCCGTGCCCGGCTGCCCATCCCGGGAGCGGTGCCCAATAACGGCAGCGCAAACCACGGTCGCAGGGGTTTATTACGAAGTGGCAAAGTAAAACGCCAGCGGTGCTGCTCCGGCTCCGGAGGAGCGATCCCGTGCCTGCTGGCGGCGGCCGGCGCGCTCGTCTCCCCAGGGCTCTCGTGGAGGTGTCGGCTTTGTGGGGTACAGGGAACGGGGCCACAGCCCCAGGGGCACGGGGCGTCCTCGCTGCTGCAGGGCAGGGATGGGGCTTCCTCGGGGCCGGGGGGGGCAGAGCTGCGCCCGCTCCCGCTGCCTCCGGGCACAGCCCCAGGCGTGGACCCGTGTAAGCACGAAAACACCGTCTCGTACGGGGCACGCCGCTTGCTCCTGCGGCAGAGAAGGGCTCGGGAATGCTTTGCTGCGAGGGCAGGGCTTGGCAAAGCAGAGGGAATCACCACGCAAAAAGCCCCTGCTGAAACCTCGCCTCCGTTTTTGAGCCAGCGGCTCCTGGGACGCTGCTGCCGGCTTCGGCCCCGCTGCGGGGAGCACCCTGGGGAGCACCCTGCCTGCCATGGGGAGCACCCTGCCTGCCATGGGGAGCACCCTGCCTGCCCCAGGGAAAAATGGGGAGCTGAGCTCGCCCCTCCTCTGCCTGCAGGCACAGAGCCCGTGCCCGCCGGGCAGCTCTCCTCCTCCGGGCTCAGGGCCCTTGGCCGGAGCAGGAGGGCTCGGGAGGCGGGCGCTGGGTGGCTCAGCGTTGCCCCGTCCCCTCGCCGGCCCGGGCAGGGTGTGCGTGGGCAGGGGTGGCCTTGCCGGCCGCCGGCCGCACCTTGCAGTCACATCGGGCTCTGGGGGTGCGCCAGGCGTCAGACAAGGGGCAAGCGCTGCTGCCAAACCCCAGCGGCCACCGCTTCCCCGGCGGGGCTGGCGAGCGGGGACAGACCGGCCGGGCGAGGGGACGGGGCCGCAGGGCAGGCGGAGGCGAAGCGGGAGGTGATGCTGGGGGGACTGGCCGGGGGATGCCCGTGCTGGGGTGACCATTTTCCACCTGGCTCAGCAGTGTCAACACCATCCCCTGCTCCCCCCCCAGCCGCGTCCCCCCAGCAGCACCTTGTGAGAACCAGAGGTGAAGCGTGACCCAGGAGAACGCCGCCCGCCCGCCCCCCGCCGTCGGGCACAGGATGGCTGCGGCTCTAGGTGCCGGCCCCGCCGCTGCCGGGTCTCTTCTCGGTGAAGAAGCTTTTGAGCAGCATCACCTGCCCAATGCTGACCACAAAGAGGATGAGGGTTTCCCCGACCGACCAGTACGAGACCCGGCCGTTGAGGTCTTCGGCTCTGCTCCGGTCCTGCGCTTCCCGCAGGCGGTAGTGGGTCTGGGAGTCGATCACCGTGTTCAGGGCCTCGTGGATGGTGACGCAGGCGGACTCCATCTGCCGAGACAAGCGCGCCCCGTTGCTCCTGACCCAGCGCAGCTCCGGCCCCGCGCTCGCGGCCGGGGGAGCCGAGCACCGCGCGGGGGCAGCGAGAGCGGGACGGCAGCGCCCCGGGCTGCTGCGGCTCTGCCAGCCCCGACCCGAGCGTGGTTCTGCCCAAAGGGGCAACGCTGGAGCCCGGCCGGCGGAGGGAGCCTGCCGCGAGCACCGGGGCGACACCGAGAGAGCTGCCGAGGCGCTGGGGGCCAAGGGCAGGGCCTGGGAGCCAGCCCAGGGCGCAGCCGTCCCTGCGGGCTCGCAGCAAGGGATGGAAAAGCTTCGCTGCGCTCCCCTTGTGCGGGACGGACACCGGGTGCTCAGGCGGGGGGAGGCTCAGACCCAGAGCAGCCCCCCCCCCGTCCCACTCCGCCGGCGCCGCTGGGAGGAGGACGTGGCCTGCACGTGGCGGGGCGGGTGGCTGGCGGTTGGCACTTCTGCATTTGGCAGAGGGGAAGGTGGACGAGCCCCCAACCGCCGCCCCGTGGGGCCGTTTGGCCGCAAGCAGGAGCCGGGGCAGGGCCCTTCTCCCGCGGCGGCCGCTCACCTGCGTCAGGGCGGTGACACGGTTGCTCATGTCGGGCAGGATCGGCGGCTCGTCGCCCACCTGGAAGTCGAAGTAGACGGTTTTGTGGGAGAAGGTGGAGAACTCGTTGCTGAAGCAGAAGGTGTAGACACCCTTGACTTCGGTGCGGTGCGGGAAGCTGTCGTACTGCTTCTTGGTCTCCTTGTAGATCGTCCTGCCGTTGGGGTCCTCCACGTAGCAGTCCACGTCGTAGTGTCCCCCGGTGATCACCTGTGCGAGGAGACGCGGGTGGCACAAACCGAACCACGTGGCGAGAGCCTCCGGCCCCGGAGGGAGCAGCTCTGCCTGGCCCCGTGCCTGCGGGCACGGCCGTGCCCTCGGCGAGCAGGCACCGTGCCCATGGCTGCCCGCCACGGGACGGGGGCCCAGGCTGGGGGAGCCCCAGGGGAAGCTGTGCCCCACGCTGCCCGCAGCTCAGGTGGGGTGCCCAGAGCTCAGGTGGGGTGCCTGGACGGGGGGACAGCCCTGATGGCCGGGTCAGGGGCTCCTGTGGCCGCTGTGGGCACATCCCAGTACTGGCTTCCAGGCAGGCACTGCCGGGCACGGGGACAGGATTGGGAAGGTCTCTCGGTGCAGCACGGGGGGAGCTGGGGCCGTGCGTGGGAGAGGGGCAGCTGCAGCCCTGCCCGGGGCTCGGGGGGGGCATGGCAGGGGCATGGGCAGGGACTGGGGGCATAGACAGGGGGCACGGGCAGGGGGCATGGGCAAAGGGTGGGTGGGGGAACACGGGCAGGAGCATGGGTCCGGGGGTAGGGGCAGAGGGTACTGGGCACAGGCCGGGGCAGGGGCACAGGAGGGGTCACGGGCAGGGTCAGGGGTCACGGGCAGGGCAGTACCTGGTAATCCAGCGTGAACTTGACCCCGCGCTCCAGCTCCTGGTGGAAGCACTGCCTGTCGCTGTCGGGCAGCTCGAAGGTCAGCTCGGTGCCACCGGCCCGGCCGGCCCGCAGCGCGCACAGCAGCAGGGCCAGCGCCAGCATCCCGGCCCGCATCCCGGCCCCCATCCCTGCCCGCATCCCGGCCCCCCCCCCCCCCCCCCGCCCCCCCCCCCGGGCACGCCCAGCACCCTGGGTACCCCTGACACCCCCGGGCACCCCCGTAGCAGAGGACGCCGGGGCCGCGGGACCCCTCCCGGCAGCCCCCAGCCCGACGCTGAGCTCTTTATTGATAGCGTGAGAACACAGAAAGGCTCTGCTGTTACATGACGTCATAGCCCCCCCCCCCCCCCCCGCTGACGCCTGCACCCGCTCATTTCAATAAATGCACTGAAACGTTCCCGCGGGGAAGTGCGGCTCACGTTCCCCGGGCCGAAGCTCCGAATGGGGCGCCCCGTGCTCCGCGGGCGCCCGATCGCCCGCTAAAGGTGCCTCAGGTTGATTAAAAAAAAAGACAAACGCAAAATACTGGAATATCTCGAAATGAAAGGAAAAGGTGAGCTACGGGATTTAAAATTCCCCCCACTGAACCAGGAGACAGCGGTCACTGTCACGGGGAAAATGCGCCTGAAATTCAGTCTGTAAGACACGTGACCAGAGAAAGTGTAAACTTTAAGGCTGTAAAAATATAAACACACCCCCGCCCCCCCCCAAATCGCGCGTTTCAGTCTCAGCCGCACGCTCAGAGCGCGCTCCTGCGCAGGTGAAACCCAACCGCGCCGCTGCTTGGTGCGGGCACCGTGCAAAGTTTTGCAACGGGCTGGAGAAGGACGGCCGGTGCCCTGGGCAAGGGAGCAGCTCATCGCCGGCCACTTCGGACGGACGGACGGACGGACAGAAGCGTCTGCTGGGCTGACGGAGGCAAGGGCAGGACCCCACACCAGCCCCGGCGGGGTGGGACGGCTGCCACTTGCCCGTGGAAGCGACGCTGCCCGCGCAGGGGGCGTCAGGACCCGTGGCACTGCGCTGGGTAAGCCCTCGGGGCGGCTCTCGCGGGGGCGGCTCGGCCTGCTCGGGGGCAAGCTGCGGATCCCAAATGCTGGCCGAGCCGGCGGCACAGGGCCGTGGGCCGCGGCCTCTTCGCAGCCGGCTCCGTGCGGTGGCTTTGGCCGAGGCTGACGGTGGCTACGGCACGCACCCAGCCCGCGGGCCCAGGAGTGCTCCCCGCTGCCCGCTGGTGCCTGGCCGAGGCGGGGGCCGCGTGGGTGGGAGGGGGCCAGGGGTGCACGGCCTCGCCGCCCCGACGCTGCAGAGCTGCCGCATGGGGTTGGCGCAGGCGCGGTCCCGGGGAGCCCCACGGCCCCGTCGGCAGCGCGGGGCAGCCGGGTCCCTGCGCAGCGGGAGGGCATCGCAGCCCCCCCCCGCCTCCAGCCGTGCAGCCGCGCTCTCTGGCCGCAGCCGCCCCCCCGTCTCAGCTCCGCTCAGCCCCCAGGGGCTGCTTGCTGCGGGGGGGTCGGCAGGGGAGGGGGCCCTGGCTGCTGGGCAGTGCCTGCAGCTTTCCATGCTGGGACCGAGCCCCCGACGCTCTCTGTGTGCCGTCCTTGGCAACTTGGCATCCTTGCCCCCCTGTCGCTGGCAGGAGCTTCCCACGCAGACAAGCTGGGAGCGCCCCCCGCCCAGGAATTCGGTGCTTGGAGTGGCTCGGGGCGGTGGGAAATGTCCCTGATCCCTGGCCGCTGCGGAGACGGAGCCAAAGCCGCTCCCGACCCGGCCCCACTGGAGGCTCCGGGGGCAGCGGTCCCGGCGTTAGCCCAGCTGCTGGGGGTCCAAAGGGCTTGGAAATCCCTGAGGCGGAGAATCGTCTCCCTCTCCACACAGTGCGGGCACCCACACGCCCCATTGCCAGGGAGGGGGATTTCTGCGCCCCCCACCCCGCCCGGCGGTGAGCTCCTCTCCTTCCCGGTAGGCACTTTGCAAACACATCAGCCCCACGGCTCCCCGGCGCGGGGCTCCAGACAGGTTTCTGCGTCAGAACGAGCGGGATGGAAGAAAAACGGATTGTAAATGCCGAGGAATAAGTGAACTGCAGGCGGGAGCCTTCGTGCAAAGCCTGGCGTGGTCTGGGATGGGATCCCCCAGGCACTCGCTCCTGGGGAAAAGTCCAGAAGTGAACGAAGGGTACGAGGGAGCCGCTGCGGCTGGCTGGGCCGCCTGCCCAGGCTCTCCCTACGGCTCTGGCGGGTGGGAGGGGGAACCTCCCGGTGCACCCCGGGCACAGGGCTGACCCCCGGAGCTGGGCGACCGCTCGGTGCGGGAGCCGCCGGGTTTCTGCAGGGAGAGCGCTGCTTTGGTGACCTTCCTGGGCAAGAGGTGGCCGCACGGCTACTGGGCCACGACTTCCTCGAAATCGGAGAGCTGCCGCATCTGCTCCGCCTGCATGGAGTGTCGCCGGAGCAGCTTCCTTTTGGCTCTCAGGTCGCCCCGCCTGGGCGAGCTGGGGGCGATGGGTACCAGGGACTTCAAGCCAGCGGCGAGCGGGGAGGAGCCGACGTTGGAGCCGATGTCGGGGATCAGGGGGCTGGGGCTCACGTTCAGGGGGGGCAGATATCCCGGCCTTGTGTGGGAGATGTGGTCCAGCAAGAGGGTCCCGGACCCTCGCCTCTCCAGCACGCCGGGGGGCCGGCGCCGGCCGGTGGCGGGCGATGCGCCGGCGATGCCGTCCAGGGCCTCCCGCGAGCCCCCCAGCAGCGCCAGGTGGGACCCGCTCAGCTTCCTCCTCTCCGGCGGCACCTTCCCCCCCTCGGCCGGGCCGGCCATGCCGGAGGGCGGGGGGTCGCAGTCGTAGTGCTCGGCGCCCAGCCTGCGCCAGTGCAGCGCATCCGTCGCCGCGGCGGAGCCGACGCTCTCCGGCTCTTGGGGGACGGTGCTCCTGCGGGGCGGGCGCGGGTGGGCGGCCGGGCTCTTCTCGTAGGCTGCCTTCCTCGCCAGCGCCCCGGGGGCTGCCAGCGCCCGCAGAGCCTGCTCGTCCACCGGGGGGAGGAGAGAGGGGTCCTTGCTCTTGCTGCCGCCGCCGCGGGCGAGGGGGGCCTTTTTGGAGAGCGAGAGCTCGCCGATGCCCATGATCACCTCGTCGTCCGCGCAAACCCGCGCGTCGTCGGGGTGCGCGGAGGCCGCCAGCACCGAGGGCGCGACCAGACCCCACGGCTCCGACCGCAGCCGCTTCAGCTGGGGCAGGCGGGCTCTCCTGGCCGCGCCGGCCCGCCGGCCCGGGGACGGGGGCTCGTTGGCAGCCCTGGCAGAGGGGGGGTCCCCGGGGTGTGACGGGTACGGGCCAAAGACGCCGCTCTCCTTCTCAGCGGGGGAAGGTGCCGGGACGGGAGCTTTCAGGTGGGCGCCGGAGGGGGCCGTGCCCACCTCGGGGGGGGGCCCTCTCCTTGAACTCCAGCGAGGGGGGAACGTTCAGGTACTGCTTGGCGGTCTTGGTGCCAGAGGCCGATTTGTCCATGGTGATGATGATCACCTCCTTGCCTTTGGCTTTGCAGGCGTTCAGGAGGTGCTGCAGCACGTCCTTGTCGTCGGCGTTGATGGCGTGGACCAGAGCTGACGCTCCCGAGTGGTCCTCCAGGCTGGGGTCCGCCCCGTTCTCCAGCAGCAGGGACACCACGTCCCCCCCAGCGCCGCGGATGCAGGCGTGCATGAGGGCTGTTTTCCCAGACTTGTCCTGGATGTTGGGGTCGGCTCTGTTGTCCAGCAGGTACTTCACCATCTTGGCCTTGTGGATGCTCTGCTGGTCGACGTGCTTGGTGATGCAGGCCACCATCAGGGCGGTCTCCCCTTTCTCGTTGCTCTCGTTGATGTAAGCCCCCCCTTCCAGCAGCAGCCGGGTCAGCCGGAGCCGGCCGAGCCACACTGCCTTCAGGAGGGAGTTCCCCCCCATCTCCAGCTCCGTCCCCTCATCCATGGCTCCGGCCGCTGCTCACTGCGGGGCACGGCCGGCGCCGGCCGGCGGCTGCGGGAGGAAGCGTGGAGGAGAGGTGAGGCTCCGCCGCCCGGCTCTGCCCTCTGCCCTGGGGGTGCCACGCTGCCGGCACGGCTCCGCATCCCGCTGCCTCTCTGACCTCACCACCCCCCCCCCTGGCACTGGAGCCCCCCAAAGCCACCCCCTGCCCGCGTGCAGCACCCCAGGCCCCCCCCACAGGGTCTCCTGCTGCCCGGGGGGGGGCCGGGGTGCGAGGAAGGTGAGCGGCGGGGGGAGGAAAGGCTTGGTCTCCCCCGGCATCTCCTGGGGAGCAAGAGCTGACCTTTGCCAGCGGGGAGACGCCGCAGCCCTGCCTTCTCACGGCCGTGCCTTCTGGCATCGCCCCCCCCCTCGGGACTCTCGGCTCTAGGACCGACCGTATTCGTCTCTATCGGCCACGGAGCCCCCGGCATTCCGCTGCTCTAGATGTGCCAGAGGACTGGGCCACCAGGGCCCCGCGTGCACCGATTGCCCTTAATTGCCCTGAGCAGCCTCACCTGCGGCCCCCACCTGCCCTCCCTCTGCCCTGGGCTGGGTCTATTTAAACGCTGGCCCAGGCCCTCAGGCCTGGGTTGGGCTATGGAGGTGCCTGAGGCTCTGCCTGCCCCCGTCAGACCAGGCTCGTTTTTGGAATCCCCTCGTTGGCCCGGGACCTGGCTTGCCACCTTGCCTTGGCCTGATGGCTGCTGTTGGTGGCACTGTTGCTGACTTGTCCCCGCTGCCACCGGCGCGGCCTCGCCCCCAGCCGGCGCGGTGGTCACCCTCGGCTTACGGCTCGTCTCCCCCTGCGAAGCAGCTCTGCTCTCCTTGCTCCCTGGCAACGCGTCTCGGCTCATCTTGCCTTCCTCTTGTCCAGCCCTGCTTCCCCGGCAGCCATGCCGACGTTTGCCCGGGTGCAGCCGATTTCCCCACGTGCCAGAGCAAACAGAAGGGTCCCGACGCTGAGATGGCTCCCACCGCGTCCTCCGGGCCCCTCGGGCTGTAACGCGGAGCCCACTGGAGACAGCGTCAGCATCTCCCACGGCTTCTGGAGCCACGACCTTTGCTTCCTCGCTGCTGAAGGAAACGGGGAGCAGCGGTGGTCACGCTGCCGGCCCCCCCATGCTGCTCAGGGGTGGTGGGAGCCGCTTGTGCAGGGGAGCGCTGCGGGGCAGCCCCCGCTCTGCGGCAGGACTGGCCCGGGAGGACCGACAGGCATCGCCAGGACCGACAGGCATCGCCTCCGCCGGCAAGCGCCCCCCTGCCGCTGCCTGGCATGGGCTGGCTACGGGGAATTTGGCCAGGTAAGGCCCCCGCGCGCCGCTCCGCGCCACGGTACGCAGCCCGAGCGCCTCGTGGCCCTTCCGCCTGTGGCCTCGAGTGCGATGCCCGTCCCCTCCAGCTCAGGCCCAGCAGGATCCCCCCCGGCCCGGCAGAGGCAGCCGCTCAGAGCTGTGCTGGGGGGGCCGGCAGATGCCCAGCGCCAGGCACAGGAGCAGACCCTCGGCCAGCCTCTCGGGGGGCTCGCCCCACGCTCTCCTTGCCCGGGGCTGCCTGCCCAGCCCTTCCCTGGAGCATGGGGGGTCCCTTCCCCACCCGCCAGGGCCCTCCTGAGCCTGTCTGCTTCACCCCACCTGCGCTCACCGGGTCTCTGGGCCCCCCCCGGGTGCCCCCAGCCCCCCCTGCCCTTCCCTGCCAGCCCCGGCCCGGTGGGGGAGGGCGCCCTGCAGCTCTGGGAGCCGCTGGAAGTGCTCGCACCGGGGGGGCATCGCCCCCAGCCCCCCGCAAGGCACAGCCGGTGTCAGCCCCGCTCCCCGGAGCCGCGTCCCTGACCCCCCCCGGCCCCTTCCCCTCGGGGCCCGGTGGGGAAACTGCTCCCCCGACGGCTCTCACCTCCGCCTCCCGCCCGGTGCCGTTCCCCGCTCCGCGGTGCCGCCGGAGGCTCCGAGCCCGGGCGCAGCCCCGTCCCTTCCCGCTGCTCGCAGGGTCCGGTGCCCGGGCACGCCCGGCCGCGGGGCTGCAGAGGCACCGGGGGGAGAACGGGGACCCGGGGCCCGGTGCCCCCGTCCCCCCGGCGGGGCCGTCCCGGGTCCCGCTGCCGCCGGTCCCGGTCCGCGGTGCAGAGCGGGGCAGGGGAGCGCCCGGTGCCGCCGCCCGGTGCCGCCGCCCGGTGCCGCCGCCCGGTGCCGCCGCCCGGT
>JADKXX010023819.1:0-13418 GCA_017310255.1 Butorides virescens | reverse complement strand
GGGACGCGAGCCCAGCCTGGCGGCTCTGGCTGCCGTAGCTAAATCGGGGCCGTCCCCCCGGGGGCTGGCGCTGGTTCTATTTCGGGTGCTTTGCAGAACAGCTGGTGATCATCTCTTACGCCGCGCGGCGCGGGCTGCGTGCAGCTATTTCTGCCGGCTCATCCACGCGCAGCCTTTTTATAAACACGCTTCCCCGGGGGGGTGAGGGCAGGTGATGGGGGGCTTTCAGCGCTGGCGTTTCGGAGGGGACCACCGGCTCTGCCACGGATGCTGCTGCCCTGCACCCTGGCTGGGGCACAGGGCCTGGGGCTGCCCTGGGCACGGGGGGGTCCGGATGCCCGGCACGGGGCAGCGGGGGGTCCCAGCGCTTCAGTGTGCTCCGAACTTGGAGCCGTGGGTGCTTTGGCCCTGCTGGTCCCGCGCTCTGCGGCTCCAGGAGGATGCTGCGGGTGTCTGTCGCTAATTAGGACGGCTGAGGGGTTCATAAAGCCAGGCCCTCAGCCCTGGGGCCAGCAGGTCCCGGCCGGGCCACGTCCACGCGTTCAGCCCCAGCCGTGCTCCTCGCAGGGGTTTTCGGGAGCAAGGGCACCGGCCGTTCCCGTGGCATCCGGACGTTTTCCCTGCAGACCTGAGCACCCGTGCTGGGCATGGCCCCTCCACGTCCCCCCCTGTCCCCGGCTTTGGCCGGAGGGTGGGACCGGCTGCGGTGCCGCGGCAGCGCCGGGGTTCAGCGCGGGCGGGGGGACGTGGCCAGGACGCTGGCGCACATCACCCGGGCTGGGGAGAGGCAGCGGCCCCCCCTTGACCTGGGGGCACTGGGAGCGATGGAGCTGGTGGCTCTTTGCCCCCCCGTCCTGTGGCATCACCCTGGCAAAGCTCTCCAGGGCTGGAGGGGGCGCTGGGGGGGCCTGCAGCCCTGCTCCGGCTCTGGGGTTGTGGGGCTGGACGCAGCCTGGGGGCCGGGGTGACTCCCGCACGCGTGCCCTCGCATCCCCAGCTCTGGGGACTCCCGCGCCCCCAACCCCTCCCGACAACCTCGGCGTTTCCCTTCTTGCTTTGAAAGCAGCCCGGCTCCGAGCCCCTCCTGCCCAGGGGACGGAGAGCAGCGGGGCGGGACGGGGGGGGCATGGATGGGGTGGTGATGGGTGGTGGGGCCGGGCTCCCAGGCTCCAAAATGCCGCTCTCCCCACCGGACCCTTCGTCCCTCCCAGGCCTCGCTGTCCTGCAGGGCTGGCAACCCCCAGCGACGGCGGGCTCTGCCCAAAATAGCGTCCTCCGGCCCCGCGCGTGGCTGGCGGCAGGAGGCAGCCGGTGATGCAGCGCTTCCGAAAGAGGCTGCATCACGGCGAGGGGGTCTGACATCTCTATAGCAACCGCGGGGTAAAAATAGCGCCGGAGAAATTCGGAGCTGTCGGGGAGGGCTCCCGGGATGCGGAGCTTGGGGGAGCAGGGGTTCGGGGGGGGAGCAGGGCTCACCGTGCCGCCGGGAGGCTGCTCCGGGGCCACGGGGAGGAGGGAGCTGGGGGGCTCGGGCAGTGCGGGAGCCTGGGGGTACGGAGCCCCGGGATGCTCCTGCACCCACCCCCACCCCCTGCCTGGCCCCACAGTGCCCAGGCTCTGCCAGCCCCGGTGCCTCCTGGGGGGCGGCGATGGGTGCTTGTACGCCGGGGGTCTCGTAGGTGAACAAGCGCGAAGGGTTTGGCGTGCCCCCCCGGGGGGGGGGTTTAGGTGCTCAAGTCCGAGTGTCAGGGATGGGGATCTCCAGCTACACCAAAGCCAACCTGGGCTGGTTTGGGGCAGGTCGGGTGCCATTCGCCACCCCCCGTGATTTGGGGGGGGGTGGGCACAGGAGGAGCGGGGGCTCCGCTGCCGTCCCAGCGGCGCTGCTGTGGGGACAGAGGCAGGGCCGTGGGTGGGCTGTGCTGCTTCCCAGGGCTCCCCACGCTTTGGGCCCCCCCCTGTGCGCCGTTCCTGGGGTGCAGGGACGCGTGGCGGGCGCAGGCTCTGCCCCTGCTGGCCCTGGTGCCACGTGCCACCGCGTGCGCCGGGGCTGTGACCGTCCCCTCGGCGGCTCAGCTCCGGGTGCGGCACCCTCTGCAAGGGATCGCCCCAAGGCGTGGGGACCTCGGGGGTGTCGGTGGCCTCCTCCACGTGCCCGCAGCCCGGCCGGGGGCCAGCAGCTTGGCGGCATCGCTCCCTGCTGCAGAGACCGGGGCTGGCGTCGCTTCGCTTCCCGCTTGGAATCGAAGCACAAAACGGCGCCGGTGCAGGGAGAGAGCCAGCCTGGGGCGAGCGCATCGCCCTGCTGCGGCGACTTCGGTGCCCACCCCCTCCCGACCCCTGCCCCCAGCGTGATCCGAGTTTCCAACCTTCCCGGGAGCGAGGGGCTGGGCGGTGGGGGGGATCTGGGTCGCTCTCCAGCCTCGGCCCAACCGCGCGGTGCATTCGTTAGGCTGTGACTCTAACAGCTCGTGTTAGGGTCTGAAAATAGAAATGCCGCTGCTCTGTGTCACTGAGCAGCGAGTGCTCCTCGTTCCCTAATTACCGGCTGACATTTTGCACAATTAACTCCATGCGCTGGCCCTCAGATAACGGCAACTCCCATCCCCTGCATCCTGACCGCGGGGCTGCGGGGCCAGGCGGGACACGGGCTGGGGGGCTCGGGGGGGCTGCTGGGCTGGGAGCCCTCCCCCCCCTGCTCGGAGCGGGGATGGGAGCTGCCCCAGCGGGCAGAGGGGCTGGGGGCAGCTCGTCCCCAAACCGCCCTCGCCCCAGGGCTTTCTGGCCCCGCTGTCCCCACCACCGGCGCCCCGGGCTCCCAAGAAGGTTCACCCCAGAAACCCCCTCCCTTTCCCCTCTGCTCTCCTCTCGCATGTGGGCCATGGGTGGGTGGGAAAGCTTTCGAAAGTGGCTGGAAAAGCCCCCGTGAGCCCGCGCCAATGGCACAGTGCCTCACCAGCCCCCCCCCGGCCACCAGGACCCCCGGAGCCCCTGCTCCCCTCCATCCCCTCTCCTCGCTCCCCCTCCATCTCATCCCTGCAGTTGCCTCGGCGACGTATCCCTCTGCCCGCACCTCCTCATCCCTTTTCCTTTGCAATCTGTACGTCCTCGCCCCTCCACGCTGGGGCTCCCCCCTCCCAGCCACGCTCCAGAGGCTCCGAGAGAGGCCCCTGGGCGGGAGGGCAGGGGGATGCACCCGGGGCCGGGCTGGAGACCCACGGAGCCGGGCGGAGGGAGGGGGCGGTGGAAGGCGAGGGCGGTCGCGGTCGCGCTGCGGCTGGGGGCAGCGGCACGGCTCCGTCTCACCGCGGTGAAGGCTGCCCTCGGTCCTTCCGAAGCCAGGGGCTGTCACAGCAATGCCACCCGCTCCCCAAAGCCACAACCCCTCCGGGGTCTCTGGGGCCGGGGCAGCCGGCAGGACCCTGCAGCCGGGTTTGGGAGTGCGTGGGCGAGCCTGGGGCTGGAGCCTGGAAAGGGGCTGGAGCCTGCGATGGAGAGCGGTTCCATGCGGGTGCTTTGGAACCGCCGACTCTGGGAGTTAATGGGCAGGCGTAGGAGGGGCTGAGCCGCAGTTCGATTTGCGGCGATTATTTGCTAATTAAGATGAGCGCAGGCAGCGTCTGGGGCGCGAGCTGTCACCGTGGGCCATAACCCCCAGGGGGTTCTGTGGCTCTTCCCGGGGATTTTACCTGTTCCCAGACCGGGGGTTATCATAGAATCACAGAATCGTGTTTTGGGTTGGAAGGGACCCCTAGAGGTCATCTGGTCCAACCGCTGGGACCGCCCGGCGCCGCAGCCGGGATCGGGGCAGGGCGTGCGCAGGCGCTGCGGCGCGGAGCGGCCGCCGTTCGGGCGCTGCCCCCCGGGTGCCTTGCAGTTTGACGGGGACAGAGAGGTGCAGGCAGCGGTGGTCGCCCGGTGCTCTTTTTTAATTTTATTTAACGTCATCAAACTAAGTTTTATAAATATTCACAGCAACGAACTCAATGCAAAAATATTCCGCCCTCCCATTTTGCTGGTTTGATTTTAGTAACTCAGTTTGCCTTGCAGTGCTCTTCGGGTTGCACTTCTGACCCTGCGAGGATCTCCAGACCCGGCAGCGCACGGAGCCCCGTCCTTGGGCCTGAAATACTGAATTTTGGGGTGAAATACCGCGATGCTCGGGAAACACGTTCTCACAAAGACCCCGCCGCCGTGCGGGGCTGCCTGGGGGCTGCGTCCCCCCCGGCCCCGTCACCCCCCTGCGGCCTGGCACACAGGAGCTGCCGGGTGACTTTTGGGGACACACGCGTAAGGCGCCGCAGGGTCCCACGAGCGCTGGGGCGGCTGCGCCTGAGCCGTGCCGGGGAGGGGGCCGGGGAGGGGCTCGGGCACCGACGGCTCCTGGTGCTGCTCTGCCCAGCCGTGCTGGGGCTGCCGTGCTCCCGGCCCAGGCGCCGTGTTTCACCAGAGCCAAGGGTTAAGGAGCTAAGCCAGCTTGGTTTGACTTTGCAGTAACCACAAAATACAGAAGGATTTTCCCCCCCCCCCGGACCAATTTCCTATTTCTCGGAGCGGCAGCACGGCGGGGCTGCCCGGCCCTGGGGACCGCGCGGAGCACGCGTGTCCGATTGGCCACACTCGTGCTTTCGGGTCTGCGGGGAGCACGGCCGCGAGCTGGCACCCCCCTTCCATCCGCGTCCGCTGCCGAATTCCCATTCCAGACATTCTTCGTGCTCCGGGGGGGTTTGGGTAAACATTGGCCCCGGCGTTCGGGCGCTCCGGCCTCTGCCCGCAGCGCTGAGACCCATCCCGGCGAAAATCTGAAAATCATCTCGGTTTAAGCTGGTTGGTATAGAGTCATTTCGGTGGGAGCTCGTAGCGATTCTGCCTGATGAAGCCTTCGTTTCCATGGTCGGAGGAGGGCAGCCCATGGCCCCGGGGGGGGTGCGGGGGGGTTAATGCCGTCAGTTCTGGGGTCCTTGTGTGCCGCACAAGCGTCACTACCAAGGAGTTGTTCTTCCGACTTCTCTTTCCCCAAGCTGATGTCCTTGGCCCTCGAACGGAGCCGACTCCAACGCTGCTCCCTCCTCTCCGGACGCGTGTGCTGCCGGGTTGGGAACAGGCAGCTCCGGGGGGGCTCTGGGGGCAGCCGTGGCTGGGACAAACGCGGCGCTGGGCAAGGTGCCGGCCACGCCGCCCCAGAGCACCAGCCCTCGCCGGGGCACGGCTGGCCCTGGCTGCCGGGTACGGGGGTGCTGCTCAGCCGGAGGCACCGGGCCGGCGGCGCCGTCGCTCCCGCCCGACCCGAGGGCGGAGGCACCGGGGGGCGAGCGGCTGGGTGGGCGGCTGGCAGCCAGGCAAGGCCGACGCGCTGCACGCCGCGGGTCTGTCGGCCCAAAGCCCTGCTGCTCTGGACCATCCACGGGCGCAGGGGAGAGCCGTGGCACCGCGTCCCGGCCAGCTGGGGGGGGCGGGGGGGACGGGACAGATGGACTCGCCCTTGGCCTTGGCTTCCCAGGGCTCCGACCTTTCCCCCCCGCCGCTACGAGTGTGTAATTACAGCGACGACTGCTCCGGCCGTGCCGCGGTGGCATTGGGGCAGCTGCACTGAAAGGTCCTGCGGCCGGGGCAGCACCCGAGGGGGGGTCCTGGGGCGGGCACGGCGCCGCCGCAGCACCTCACCCCCCCGTGCCACGGGGCAAACCCCAGATGGGAAGCAGCAAGGATTTCATTGCTTTGTGATGCCAACGCGGCCACTTAGCTGGGGCGGCACTGCAGGAGAGCTCCGTGAGGCCTGGGGGCTGGGGCACCCACCGAAAATACGCGGCGGGGCAGGCACAGCTTCCCCCTGCTGGAGAACCCCCCCAGACTGGTCCTGTGGACAAAGGTGCTGAGGCTGCAAAATAACCTTGGGGTTTGGGGTGTCCATGTCCATGAGGGGTCCAATGCACGCCGCGTCCTCTGCCACCGCCGTGACATGATGCACACCGCGTCCTCTGCCACTGCCGCGGCACAATGCACATCATGTCCTCTGCCACCGCCATGGCACGATGCACATCGCATCCTCTGCCACCGCCGTGCCGTGCCACCGCTCCCGGCAGGTGAGGAGAGGTGCTCGGTGGAGGAGGGAGATGATTTGAGTTTGCATTACAGCGAACGCTTGTCGGAAGAGAAGTGATCCGTATTTAACAACAGAGCTGGGTAATAACCCGCAATTACCTCTGCGCCGTGCCTGCGGGGGCGGCTCTTTCCCTGGCAGAGCGAGGGGGGTGCAGGCTCGGGCGCCACGCGCTGCCGGGACGGAGGTGGCTGCTGCCAGCCTGTGTCCCCCTCCTCGGGCGCTGCGCTCGGGGCCTGGCGCGGGGCACTGTGCGTGGCGTGTGCCGAGTGCCGGCACTGGGACGGGCGGTGAGAGGCGCAGGGTGGCAGGGCGGGGGGCGGCAGCGCCGGGGCCGGGGGGCAGCACCGCGGGCAGGGCAGGGCAGGGCGGCTCCGGCGCGGGCACGGGGCGGGTTGCGGAGGAGCAGCCGCGGCCCTGGGCAGCCGCAGTCCGACCTCTGTGCCCGGCCCCACGGGCGCCCATCGCCAGTCCCTGGGGGTGGCGTCCCCCCACGGCCCCGGCGCAGCCAGCCGCAGGACCCCAGCCTGGCACGTGCCGAGGGGGGGGCTCGGTGGCTGCTGCTTTTGTGTCTCATGCCCACGGGGCCCGCTGAGCCCCTCACCCGTGCCCCCTGGCTGCGGCGACAGGGCCGGTGCCTGCGGCCGCGTGGCCGTCGCTTGCCCTTCTCCTTCGGGGCTGGCCCGAAGCTGGCGGCGTTTTCCAAAGCGGGGTCCTTGCCCTCTTGGCGACCAGAGGGACATTTTGGGTCTGGTGGGCGGAGGGGGCCGGGCACCGGGCGCTGGGCACCGGGAGTGCCGGGGAGCCCCGGTGCAAGCAGCCGCGGGGCTCTGCCTCCCCACTCCGGCTCCCGGCTCCGCACGCTCCGGGTGGGAGCAGAGCGTGGTGCCAACACCGGCCCCGCAGGCACCGAATCCCGGCCTCAGCAGTGCCAGGGCAGCCACCCGCCTCCGTCCCCCCCTGCTCCCACGGCCGCCCGTGGATGTGCCGCCGGGTGGGACGGCGCCAGCCATCACCACGATTCCCGGTGCCACCCCCCCGCCGCAGTGCCGGGACCGCGCCGCAGTGCCCGGCGGACGGGGAAGCGGCTTTGCTCTGGAGAGCCCGTGGGCTGTGAGCAGAGGGGGACGCCGGGGGCACCAGCGCATGTCCAGCACCGGCACCGGTCCAGCCACGCCGGGAGGACCCTTGTGCCCACCATGGGGGGAGGCGACGCTTCCCCGTGGGGGCTCTCCCAGCCCCGCTCTGCTAAACCCGGGGGTCACCCACTGCAGAGCAAATAGCGGCTGGGGCCGGCCGGGGCCCGGCGGGGACGAGGGACGTGAGGGACGGTGGAACTCGGGGAGCCGTGGGTCGCGTGTCCCCGCAGCCAGCCCTGGGGCTGCGCCACGGCCGGCTGCGGGTCTGCGGCAATTTTAATATCGCTGCTGAGTGAAATTTCCTGATCCGGCTTTCATGTCCGCTGGGACACTTATGAAATATCCGGATTCTGTTTTTTTCTGAAGAAGTGGAATTTCCTCTTTATGGATTTAATATCGGGGCTACGTGCTCTGGGAGGGAAGCGGCTGCACGGCGGCGCTGCCGGTGCTGGCTCCGCCACCGCTCGCCCTCTGCTCTGACACCCCCCGGCCACGGCGTCCCCGGCTCAGCTCCCCATCGCCGGGGCTGGGCGGGGGCCGGCGCGGGGAATTCGGCTGCCTCAGTAGTTTTCCAGCCCGCGCTAAGCCTGCTTTTCATGGCTGAGCACCCCGCCTGCCAGGGCTGAAATCCAAATGCACACCGACAATTCGCTGGCGGCTGTTTGGAGAGGGATCAGATGAGGTCCCGTCCCGCCGCTGAACCCCTCATGCAGAAGCGCCCGTGAGAACGCAGGCGCCCGCACCCAGCCGGTCCGTGGCTCCCAGCACCTCCCCATGGCTCCCAGCACCTCCCAGCTCTCCCCATGCCTGGTCCATGGCTCCCAGCACCTCCCGGCTCTCCCCATCCTGCTGTGGCTTCCCTGGGGAATCCCCCAGCACCACTGGCAGCCGAGTCAAGGCCAAGGGCTACCGGGAGCCGGGTTTGGTCCCCTGGAGCAGCTCTCGGGGGGATGCTGAGGAGGAGCCTCCTCTCCCCGCCCGGGTGGCGGGAGCAGCCCTGCGGGACTGGGAAGCCGGGGGGGCTGCGTGTGGGGCAGCGCTGTCCTGCTGCTCCCAGGGGGTCGCTGGGCTGGGGGGACCTCCTGGGAACCCGGGGTGCTCCAGCCTGCTTGGGGTACCGGCCTGCTGCCCCCCCCCACAGACCCAGAGCGTGCTGTGGGGCTGGGGGGCCCGATCCTGCCACCCTTGGCCCGGGCTCTGAGCCAGCGGGGGGGTTGCGCGGTGAGGCTATCGTCTCACGACCCCGGCTGGTGAAAGCTGAAGGCGTGGGGCGATAGAGCCTGTCCCAAATGTTGACGCTTCCCTCCCTGCTCCGAAAGGATGCTTGAATCTCACAGGCAGTGCCGGCTGCCGCAGGACTCCCCGAGCGGGCGCAGGGGGTGCAGCGAGCCGTGCCCTGCACAAGGCAGCGCGGGAGGACGAGGCCGGGGGTCCGAGACCCCCACGTTGGTGCTGCGCCTCCAACCCACTGGGCGGGGCCGGGCCAGGTCTCAAGGGTCAGGATCGGGCCCAGGCTCTGGGAGCGGGAGGGTCTGGGCAGGAGGGGGTGCCCGAAGGCGGTGCCTGGGTTTGGGGGGTGCATCCCCTCCCCAGGCCAGCCGGTGACTGCGGTGCCTGGCATGGAGCTGCCTCCTCCTCCTCGGTCCCTGCCCCGATGCCTGCGCCTGGAAATTGAGGGGATTTGGGGCACCCACCCCTGGGCGGCTCCGGGACCCCCCCTCCAGCTCTGTTGAGCCAAGGGGTGTGCGGGGGCTACGGGCGGGGGCTGCCATCCCCGGTGTTGCCCCTGCCCTGGCGTCCCGGGGTGCCCCTGAGGACAGCGATGTTTCTGGGAGCCCTGGGGGGCCGCAGTGGTCTGAGGCTGTGGGGGATCGGGGGGGGCCGGGGCAGCCCTGTGATGAGGGCTGGGCGGCCGAGGGGTTTCAGCCGGGCTGGGCTGTCCCCCCCATGCAGAGAAATCTCCCCCCCGGTGCCAGCGCCTGCCTCTCCCGCTGGCCCCCCATCCGTGGGGCGAGCACCCGGGAACGCCGGCGCCCCGGCACGGGGTAACACGGCACAGCCCTGCCCGGCCCCCGCTTGTGCAAAACGCTCTCGTGGCCACCGGGAAGATCCCATTGACCGGAATAGCTGGGAACTGGAAAAAAGAGGCTGGGAAGGTGAAGCCAATCCCGGGTGCTTTAGAGCAGCGGTTTGCCAGGCGGGGGGCAGCCCCGCGGGACCCCCAGCGTCCCCGGGGCCGTGGGCTGTGCCCCTGCGGCGCAGCAGCCCGTGCGTGGGCGCCGGGTTCTGCCGCACGCCCCTGGGCTGAGCAAATGCCCCCTTACCTCAGGCTTTGCTGTGCTTCCCTAAATCCCAGCTCGGCTCCTCTGGCTCAGGGGGCACCCGGCTTTCTGGCAGCGCAGTTCCCTCCGTCAGCCGCCGCTCGAGCCGTACCGCAAGCGCTCGCCTTTAAAACCACGTAAACATTTGGAATAAATAACTTTTAATGTAACCCACCCCAGGCGCAGCTCGAGCCCGGGAGTTTCACCGGGCGCTTACTTCTCACTTTTGCGCCCGCTCTTCGTGCCGGCCCCGCGGGATTTCGAGCTCGCCCCACTGAAACGGCGCAAGCGGCGCGGCGCTCGGGCGGCCTTGCAGGACCCCTGGCACGAGCCACACGCCGAGAGCCTTTAAGGAACGGCGTTTTCCCGCGGGGGAGCACTTGCAGACGCGGGGGGGGAGAAAACGCCCCGGGTGGAAGGAGCCTCCTGGACCCCGGCGCTTGCTCCGCTCAGAGCCGGCGCCCGCGGCGCAGCGCCCGCACGCCGGCCGCACACAGCCCACGCAGGCTGCGCCGCCGCCGGGGGGGCCGGGGGGGCCGGGGGCTGGCGTGCCGGGACGGTTGCTCGTGTCACTCGCATACCCTTATCAGTTCTCCGTCCAACAGTTACAGTGAAGAAGCTGGGCTGGAAAAGTGATAAGGAGACGCGAGTGGCCTCAGGAGATGGCCCCCCCCCCCAAAAAAAAAAAAACTTGGCGGGGGAAAAGCCTAAAAGGAAAGCGAGACGGGCAACGCGTGCGGTAACGGCCAGGCCATCACCGGCTGCCTCTTCTCTCCGGTCGGCGTCGTCTGTGGGGCACGGGACGGCGACGGGGTTTTGTGCGGCGCGGGGCCCGCGGGGTGCGAGTCCCTGCCTGCGCCGCAGCCCCCGCCTGCCTGCGCTGCCCGCAGCGAGTGCCCCGCGCCCCGTGGGCTCCCTCGGCTCCAGCCCCCCAGACACTCCCCATTCACAAATTTCATAACCGCAGTCCCCTCCCTGCGGGGTGGGACCGTCCCGGGGCTGAGCCCAGCACCCCGGCCCGGCCGGGCACGGGTGGGGACCTGCCCGCCGCCGGATTAAGCTGTATAAATCGCGGGTTTGGGCTGGGCGGATTCGTCTGACGCTGCAGAAAGGCACCGGCGGCCACCGCCCTCCCCGGCCCGCTGCCACGGCAGGGCTGGGGGACCGGGGCTGGGGGCGCCCCGCTTCCAAAAGGCACGACAGCCCCGTTGTGGGTGGCTGGGGGGGGTCCGTTACCCCCGTCCCTGCCCACGGCGCCGGCTGCCCACGGCGGCTGCTTGAGCCCCGTGCCCCCGGTGCCACCCCGCCCCGTGTCCCTGTGCTGTCCTCCACTTCTCCTCTCGGGAGTGATTCCCCCCCCTCCGCACCCGCGAGGGCGACGGCCCAAGGCGAGCGGCCGAGCCCGGTCCGTCCCGGTGCGGGGGTCAGCCGTGGGCACGCGCCCGCTCTGCCGGGGCTGAGCCGGTCGGGGTGGCCGGGGGGCTGTGACCGGCCCCGGCGCACCCCAGCCCCCCCTGTTCTCAGCTCCAGCGCGGCCGAGGAATCTGGATCCCCGCTCCCCAGCTCGGGCGTGTGCGAGCTTGTCCCGGCCGTCGAGCCGCTCCGTGCGGGCGTTAGCGGGCACCCGGGGACGGCCCGGCACCAGGCGCGTGAGGGGACGCTTGGGGTACGCCGGAGATCCTCTCCCGGCACGGGTTGGCGGCAAACGAGCCCCCGGAGCTGCTGGCGGGGCGGATGCCGAGTGGGCGCTCCCGGCTCAACCGCCCCGCAGTCGGGGTCCTCTGGGGATCCCCGAGGTGGGAGCGATGCCCCCCAGGGTGGGGGCACCGCCGCGTGGCCGGGTCTGGCCACGGTGATCACCAATGCTGGCGGAACGGTGTTGGAAAACTGGTGGATTTGGTCCAGCAGGCGGCAGCGGCCGCAGCCCCCCCGCCCCGGGCTGGGTCGCGGGGCCACGACACAGGAACATTTGGGCTGAAATGAGGGCAGTGCAGCCCCCACCAGGTCCTCGCTGGCTCTAATGGCCCCCACGCTGTCCCCGGCGCACGGTGGAGGGGGGTGGCAGAGCCCTTGCTGGTGCTGCGGGGCCGGCCTCGCCGCCGGCACAGCTGGTGGGAGCTGGGTTTGGGGGCAGCCTCGGGGAGGGCTGGCAGGGAAAGGTGCAGTCGATACACCAGCCCTCAGCACCGGCGCCCCGTGTCCTCCCCTCGGGTCACCGTCCTCCCCCCGGCCCCGACCTCCCCCTCCCCGGGGCTCCGTCACCCTTTTGAGGCCGCGTGCAGGTGCGCAGAGAGCCCGGGGTGACCCTTCGGGCGGCAATCGCCCTTTTTTCCAAAACTAAAAGTTTTGCGTAGCTCCACGGTTGGAGCGCAGCGGGAGCTCCGGCGCGGCGGGCAGCACGGACGCCCCAGCCAGCTCCGAGCCGTGCCAGGGCTCCGGGCCGTCGGACGGGGGCTCGTTCAGCGTCTGGCTTGGCTGGAGGGCACAAACCGTCCCCCTTGGGACATCTGCGAGGGAGGAGGAGGAGAGGAGCCGGGCGTTCCCCCGAGGCTGGCCGCGCTGCCGGGGACGCCGGTGAGGCCGGGGGCCAGCACCCTCTGCCCGCGCACCCCAACCGGGCACGGGTTCGGATGGCGATCGTGTCCCGCTGCTGTCCCCGTCCCACGAGACGGTCGCGGCTCGGCACACGTGGGGACGGCTTTTTGGGTGCGGAGCAGGACCGGGGGCCCTGTTCAGCTGCACCAGGTTAAACTGGATCACCACAACCTCCACAGGTGTCCGCGGGCGGGTGGGAGGGTCTGTGCCCGTGAGCACGTGGGGGGGTGACACCCCGTCCCCACGGTGTCCCTGGGGTGTTTCCTACACAAATGGGGGCTTGTGAGAAGCTGTCCCAAAGCCAGACCCCCTGGAACCAGCCGCAGGCTCTGTGCTCCCCATGTGCCCCCCGGGGCTGGGACCCCCTCCCTCGCCCCCGGCCCTGCCTTGGGGGGTTCCCCCGCAGGTTTCCCCGGTGGGGGAGAGGGGGGGAAAAGTGGCAATCATGTCCCCGCTGCTTTGGATGGTGGGAGGGAAGGGGGGGTGTGACAAACCCACAGCAATACCGGGGGCCGTAAGAGCATCCCGCCGGCACAAGGGGTCTGTGCCCCGCGAGCAGCCCCCGCCCCAGCCCCCACCCCAGCCGGAGCACGGCCGCAGCCCCTTCCCTCCGGGCTGTGTCGGGGCTCAGGCTGCTTTGGGGGAGCCCCGGGGGTAGCAGGAGGCTGGAGCCCCGCAGCCCCGCTGGCTGCACCGGTGGCTCTCCCGGCCGTGCCGCCGGCCCCGGCGCTGGGGGGCCCTGGCGCGGTGGGAAGGCGCGGGGGGCTCGGCCAGACACAGCCCGCGGGACCGGCGGGGCTGAGCCTTTCATCGCGGTGAGCGGCCACTGGGCACGGACAAAAAGCGCCGGCAGCCCCGGGGGCCGTGTTGGCTTTGGTGATTGCGTGGCTGAGCAGCTCCGAGGGATGTGAACATTCGCTTCAGAGTCAACAAGGCTCGCTCCCAAAACGATCGAGGCTGCTCGTCCCCCGTGCCGACGCGATGGCAGCGGGGGCAATGCCCCAAAAGGAGGGGCAGGAACGGGGCTGCGGTGCTGAGCAGCACCCGAGGGAGGTGGCACCAAGGGACCTGCTGTCCCCCAGCCGTGCCGAGCTGGACGTGCCCGGGGTGAGCATGGCCTTGGGCAGGACAACGAGGGGGGGGGGGCTCTGGCTGCGTTTGCTGAGGTGCTGCCTGAATTGGGACAGCCCGGTGCTGGCACAGCAGTCCCTGCGGGGCTGGGGTGTCCCGTTGGGTCCCAGCTCTGCGGGGCTGGGGTGTCCC
>JADKXX010023808.1:0-23128 GCA_017310255.1 Butorides virescens | reverse complement strand
GCTTGTGTCCACATGGCAGCCGCTGCCTGGGGCAGTGGCTTTCTCAATGCCATGCTGCACACAGCCAATGCATTTTCCATTCCCGTCTGCCAAGGCAATGCTGTGGGCCAGTTCTTCTGTGAAATCCCTCAGATCCTCAAGCTCGCCTGCTCAGATGTTTCTCTCAGGGAGCTTGGACTTCTTGTGTTTAGTGTCTGTATTGCATTTGGGTGTTTTGTTTTCATTGTGCTGTCCTATGTGCAGATCTTCAGGGTTGTGCTGAGGATCCCCTCTCAGCAGGGACGGCACAAAGTCTTTTCTACGTGCATTCCTCACCTGGCCATCTTTTCTCTGTTTATCAGCAGTGGTACATTTGCCTACCTGAAGCCCCCCTCCACTTCCTCCCCTGTTCCAGACGTGGTGGTGGCTGTTCTGTACTCAGTGGTGCCTCCAGCAGTGAACCCCCTCATCTACAGCATGAGGAACAAGGAAATCAAGGATGCTTTATGGAATCTGGTCCAATGGGTGTAACAGCTGTAACAGCTTTCTTACAGACATAGATTCAGTCCAGTGAAGGTAGATAGCAATTCTTGATATGATGTTTAGTTCAGTTGTGATAACTGATGAGATGTGACGGGAGCTGAGTAGCTAAAGGGCTGTTCTTGGGATCATAATGGGGGAACTTTCCCCTTGCCTGACTGTACCTTTTCCCCTGCTGTACCTGCAGAGAGGGGCTGTGGGACAATGTGTGGGCAATGGGGCTGGGCCAGCACATGGAGGGGTTCTGACGGGGGCCATGCAGGAGTGTGTGCACTGAAAGGCGATAGGAGCTGATGAAGGGTCTGGAGCACAAGTCTTATGAGGGGTGACGGAGGGAACTTGGGTTGTTTAGTCTGGAGAAGAGGAGGCTGAGGGGAGACCTTATTTCTTCTTACAAGTGTCTGACACTTGTAAGGGGTCAGCAAGGTGGGTGTTGGTCTCTTCTCCGATGTAGCTAGCAAGGTGGGTGTTGGTCTCTTCTCTGACATAACTAGCGACAGGACAAGTGGAAATGGCCAAGCTGTGTCAGGGGAGGTTTGGATTGGCTGTTAGGACAAATTTCTTTACTGAAAGAGTGGTCAAACATTGGAAGAGACTGCTCAGAGAGATGGTGGAGTCACCATCCCAGGAGGTGTTCAAAAAATGTCTTGATGTGCAAATTTGGGACATGGTTTATTAGTAGGCATGGTGGTGTTGGGTTGACAATTTGACTTGATGATCTTGGAGGTGTTTTCCAACCTTAATGACTCTATGATTCTATGAAGCAGCTTCATGGAGGTAATAGCAAGGAGAGGCAAAGAAGAAGCAATTTCTATAGTTTGCCTTTGTTGTGGGAGCATGTTTGAAGAAAAAACAGTGCTCACCTGGAGATGCTGGTTGCATTTAGAGTCAAAAGCAAAAAGAAGAATTTGATTGCTATGTCAGAAAGCAAGGCTGAACAAGGCAAATGCGGGGTTGCTGCTGAATGGGGAGGGGGATTTAATAACAGCAAACACAGGTGGGGCTGAGGGACTCAAGGCCTTCTGTGCCTGAGTCCTTAATGAAATGGTCTCCAGGCCTCTGGGCTCAGGGCAAGGGTACAAGAAGCAGGAGAGCATGTATTGGCAGGAACCTCAGGAAATGTAGGAAGGACTGATGCCAGTTTCTGCGTCTGCAGGGGACTCATCCTGGCAATGGCACAGGATGTGAGGGCTGCCTGGCTGTGGGGGCTGCCTGGCTATGAGCAGCCCTTTGGGAAAGGTCTGGGTGGTCAGGGACCTTGACCGCATGACCTGGCAGCAAGGGAGAAAAAAGCAGGGTCCTGGGCTGGATGGTCAGCAGCACAGCGAGTTGATCAAGGGGAGGATGACTCTGAAGAGCCATCTAGACTGGCTGGATCAATGGGCCGAAACCAATTCTATGAGGTTTAAGAAGGCCTGCACTTGGGTCACAACAACACCATACAACAAGCTAACAGCTTGGGGAAGAGTGGCTGGAAAGCTGCCCAGCAGAAAAGGACCTGGGGGTGTTGGTCAACAGTCAGCTAACATGAGCCAACAATGTGCCCAGGTTGTCAAGACAGCCAATGGCATCCTGGCTTGTATCAGGAATACTGTGGCCAGCAGGAGCAGGGCAGTGATTGTGTCCCTGTACGGGGCACTGGTGAGACTGCCCCTTGAATGCTGGGTTCAGTGTTGGACCCCTCACTCCCAGAAGGACCTGGAGGGGCTGGAGCATGTCCAGAGCAGGGTAATGGAGCTGGTGAGGGGTCTGGAGCCCAAGGCTGCTGGGGAGCAGCTGGGGGAGCTGGGGTTGTTCAGTCTGGAGCAGAGGAGGCTGAGGGGAGCCCTTATCACTCCCTACAACTGCCTGACAGGAGGGGGGAGCTGGGTGGGGGTCAGTCTCTGCTCCCAGGGAACGGGCGATGGGACAAGAGGAAACATCCTCAAGGTGTGCCAGGGGAGGTTTAGCTTGGACATTAGGAAATATTTCTTCACCAAAAGGGTTGTCAGGCACTGGAAGAGGTTGCCCAGGGAAGTCGCTGAGTCCCATCCCTGGAGGTATTTAAAAGATGTGTAGATGTGGTGCTTAGGACATGGCTTAATGGTGGACTTGGCAGTGTTAGGTTTGCAGTTGGACTTGATGATCTTAAAGGTCTTTTCCAACCTATACAATTTTATCATTCTATGATTCTATGAGGGAAGGGATTGTCCAGGTTACTGCATCCGTACTTCAGATCCCAATATAGGAAAGATGTCAGCAAGCTGGGTCCGGTTTAACAAATAGCCCTCAGGATGGTCAGGGGCTGGAACAATTTGCCTGTGAGGAGAGGATGAGGGAGCTGGGCTTGTCCAGCCTGGAGAAAGGAAGATCTTTTGGGGGGGACATGTAGCAGTGTAGAACTCTTCCCAGGAAGAATGAGTTGGGTTCATGCCCATGATACACGATACAAGGACAAGAGGCAATGGGATGAAACAAGAGGGGATCAGGCCACATAGAGGGAGAAACTTTCCCAAGATGAGGATAGCCAAACACTGGAAGCTGTTTCCCAGGGAGCGTGCACCCATCTCTATCCCAGAAAGTGACCACAGCAAGTTTGGGTAAAGCGCGCAGTCATCTGGTATGAACCTGCTTTGAGGAGGAGGTTGGTTGGAACAGCTCCTGAGGTCCCTTCCAGGTTGAATGATGCTGTCCTTCCTTCCTCTTCTTCTTTTCACATTAGGGAAAGCTCTCAAATTCTCCCTGACCCCAGAAGTCTTCACATCAGGTACAGGGCTGGTTCACAGGTGTCTCCAAACAACCCCACCCACATCCTTTGTTTCTGTTTTTATTTCCCCCTACTCAAGATCTTCTCTGTTACTGCTCTCATACCCTCCAAAAACAACAGCCTACCCCACTGGCCATGCATTTCTTGGTTTGGACCCTCTTATGCTATTTCTGAGATGGTTTCTGTGGTATTTTCCACCTTGGCTAGCAATTCCCTTAAACACATAGTTTTCTTTCTTTATCTGTAGCGTCCTGCCATTCCCCACATTGTTATCTTGTTTGAGGCACTGGCCCACAAACTTTAAACACTGATGTGTTGGAGTTTCAGTCTAGAGGGAACTTGACACACTTTTGGATTGGCCAACAGAAATCTCATGACATGTGGAAGGTGAAAGGGGCAAGGACTGCACTGGGGCAGAATAATCTTGTGCATCAGGACAGATTGGGACCTGACCTGACTGGCTAAGGAATGCCCTGGGGAGAAGGCCATGGGAGTTATGTTGGATGCCATATGATCCTGTGGTTTTCCCATTTTGAAAGGAGGATGGAGAAACTGGAGAAGGTCCAGAGGAAGTCTGTCATGAGGGACTTAGGAGCCTAAAGCACGTGAGCTGTGTGGAGAGGCTGAGGCAATGGGGCCTCTTTAGTCCGCTGAAGGGGAGGCACAGGGCAGTCTAAAAGCAGGTGACAACTGCTTGGAGAGGTGGTGGAACCAAACACTTCTGCAGTGCCAGACGGAATGGCATAGGCAACAGCCACAAACTGCCTCCTGGGAGCTTCACACTGGGCCTTAGGAGAAGCGGACTAGGACGGTGGTGCTGCTCTGCAGCAAGACACTCAGAGACTCCTCGTGACCTCCATCTTTGGAGGTTTTCAGGTTTCAGATCTACAAAGTCTCCGCCGGCTTGACCCTGGGGTTGGTGACACCCCAGCATTTGGTGGGAGGCCACCATTACAGAAATGGAGACGAGGCAGTGGACCAGCTCCTTGAACCCACAAATCATCATGCCATGACACCAGAGATTCCTGAAAACACCTAAACTTTTGCCCAGAGAAGTGTGGCTCCTCTTTATGTGTCCTGGCCCATCTCCTGACCCTTGTGGTGCTTTAGGCTCTGAAGGGAATCATAACCAACTTTTTTACTAGGCTAGCTTCATTTTACATTCTGAAATGCAGGGGAGGTGAAGGGAGCTCAGGGCTTCCAGGATCCCTCCCCCACAGTACCAGTCCTCCGAGACTGGGAATGCAGGTAACGGTGTTGTGTCAGTGCACTCCACATCAAAATTTGCCTTCCTTTCTGCCTTTGCACAAACCTGGGATCTGTCCCTTGGCTGCCTTTCTCTAAAAACACAACCACTCCCCTATTGCACCTCCTCGTCCTGATGAAAATTGTGAGAAATAGATGGAGTAGAGAAGACTTCAGGGCAATTCTGTCTAAGAGCTACAATCATGAAATAATAACAGAGAGTTAGCAGAAGAGAAAAAGCACTGTTCTAAGAATTGCATGCCAGAGGCTAATCACCGAGAACTTACAGCTATTTTGTCAAATAAAACCCAAATTAATGGGCTTCAGTTCACTTCTCTCAACCACGCTCCTTTACCCCAGCACACTTCTCCCCATCATGCCAGCACACTGCCTGCTCTCTATTTTTTAATCTGGGTGAAGTCAGAGTACTCCCTTGTAAGCCTTCCCCACAAAAGTCTTCTCTGTCTCCTGATCCCACTTGTATTGCCTCATGCTATGGACAGCTCCATCTTCCTCCTGCAGGACTCCAAGGGATGGGCAGTTTTCCTGTTTCTTTCATGAGAAAAGGTGACCAACAGGAGAGACTCCTTGCCAGGAAGGCACAGCCCTGGGTGTTGCTCGCTTGGTTCTTACTGCCACTTCATTCGGCACCTGTTTTGGTGCCAGCCTGACCCTGGGGATGGCGATCCCCTACCCTTTGGTGGGGGACTGTATTAGAGACCCCCAGCAAACCTTTCCCAACAAGCCTTCCCTGAGCCTGTGCACTGCAGTGTGGCCCAGAGGAAAGGATTCCCCTGGAGGTGAACGTCTCTACAGCAGTGGCTCCTGCGACAATTCAGGGTGGAATTGCCCTGTACTCAGGAGGTCTCCAGTCCTACCTTTTCTTCCAAGCAGGGCCAGCTCTGAAGACCGAGCAGGTTGGTCATAAATGTCAGCAGCCATGTACAGAGTCTGCACACGAGAGCCATACATCAAAGCCACCATTACAGAAATGGAGACGAGGCATTTGAGCAGCTCCTTGACCCCAGGAATTGGTATGCCTGATATTCCTAGAACACCTAAGGTTTTGTCCAGAGAAGTGTGATTCCTCTTCAGGTGTCCTGGCCAATCTCCTGGCCTGTGTCGTGCTTTAGGCTGTGAAGAGAATCAAAACAATCTTTTTGACTAGGTGAGTTGCAATTTGTGTGGTGAAATGCAGGGCAGATGAGGGGATCTTCCAGTGTTTCTGGTCCACGGTTAGGACGTCAGAGACTGGAAATGTGGGTAATGCTGTTATGTCAGTGTACGCAACACGAAAACTTTGCTTTCCTTTGTGCCTTTGCACTAATCTGGGGCCTGTATCCCTCCTGCCTTTGGCTAAAAATGAAACAACTCCCCTATTGCATCTCCTCCACACCCTGAAAACACAGAGAAAAAATAGCATGCTGGGATGATTCAGGTGCAATTGTGCCTAGGAGGTGTAATTTTAAACAATAGTAGAGAGTTAGCAACGAGAGAAAAAAGCACTCTTCTGAAAACTTCATGCCAGAGGCAAACTGCTGAGGACTTACAGATGTTTTGAAAGGTAGTAATAATTGTCAGGAAGGAAATTAAGACGCATTAATGGGTCACCATCAAAAAGTGAAAGGAATTCCCTTACAGTACTGTCCTGCTACTGTTGTTGGTGATAGAACATCCCTGAGAGCTATTTTTCAAGCTATTTTTCTCTATTTTCAGGCTGGATGAAGGCAAGGTACTGCCTTGCACACCACTTTCTACCAAAGTCTTCTCTACATGCTGACCCACTTGCATCGTCTCATGTTATATCCAGCTCCATTTTCCATCGACACAGCTCCATTGGATGGGCAGTTTTCCTGCTTCTTTCATGCCCATTCAGCTTCACAGACTTTTGCCTTGTAAACACACTTAATATTGTCTGAAGGAACACATTCATATCCCACCGCTTCACCCATTTCCAGTTGCAGGCTGAGGTATTTCCCTTCCGGGAGCAGATACCGCACAAAGATACTCCATATTGGGTAACACACTTTGTTTAGGTTGAAAAAACAAAATTAAATAGAAACAACAAAATAAAAGCTGAGCTAGTTTTTCAAAAAGGCAGTTTGAAGACAAAAGTGGAGCGGAGCGGTTCATCTTGAGTGTGCTCACCAGGCACATGGAGGACAATCAGGGGATCAGGCCCAGTCAGCATGGGTTCATGAAAGGCAGGTCTTGCCTAACCAACCTGATTTCCTTCTATGACCAGGTGACCTGCCTGGTAGGTGAGGGAAAGGCTGTGGATGTTGTCTACCTGGACTTCAGCAAAGCCTTCGACACAGTCTCCCATAGCATTCTCCTGGAGAAGCTGGCGGTTCACGGCCTAGACGGGTGTACTCTTCACTGGGTAAAAAACTGGATGGGTGGCCGAGCCCAGAGAGTCGTGGTGAATGGAGCTAAATCCAGTTAGTGGCCGGTCATGAGTGGTGTCCCCCAGGGCTCAGTTCTAGGGTCGGTCTTGTTTAATATCTTTATCGATGACCTGGACGAGGGGATTGAGTGCACCCTCAGTAAGTTTGCAGATGACACCAAACTGGGTGGGAGTGTGGATCTGCTCGAGGGGAGGAGGGCTCTGCAGAGAGACCTGGACAGGCTGGATCGATGGGCCGAGGCCAACTGTATGAGGTTCAACAAGGCCAAGTGCCAGGTCCTGCACTGTGGTCACAACAACCCCATGCAGCGCTACAGGCTTGGGGATGAGTGGCTGGAAAGTTGCCTGGTGGAAAAAGACCTGGGGGTACTGGTTGACAGCCGGCTGAATACGAGCCAGCAGGGTGCCCAGGTGGCCAAGAAGGCCAATGGCATCCTGGCTTGTATCAGGAATAGTGTGGCCAGCAGGAGTAGGGAAGTGATCGTGCTGGAGAAGGGGAGGCTGAGGGGAGACCTTATTGCCCTCTACAACTGTGAAAGGAGGCTGTAGTGAGGTGGGTGTTGGCCTCTTCTCCCTGGTAATGGACAATGGGACGAGGGGGAAGGGTCTGAACTTGCGCCAGGGCAGGTTTAGGTTGGACATTAAGAAAAATTTCTTCACAGAAAGGATTGTCAGGCTCTGGAATGGGCTGCCCAGGGAGGTGGTCAGGTCTGCATCCCTGGAGGTATTTAACAGAAGGGTAGATGAGGTGCTTAGGGACATGGTTTAGTGGTGGGATGGCAGGGTTAGGTTAACAGTTGGACTTGATGATCTTAAAGGTCTTTTCCAACCTAGACGATCCCATGATTCTATGATCAAGGCAGAGATCATTGAAGCAAACTGGGCTCACATGTGTCCCTGGGAGGAGAGGGGTTGCTGAGAGAGCTGGGCAGTCAATTGCTCTCAAACAGCTCGGAAAGGTCATGATGATGGGGGAGGTTTCTGATGGCTGGGAAAAATCAAATGCCACGTGTGCAAGCAAGGCAGAAATCAGATGTCAGGCTCACCCAGGCAAGTATACCGACCAGCATCCTGTTGACATGGAGCTGCTCCCTGTCATTGCCCCGCCCCTTTTCTCATGTTGGCTCCTCTCTGATTCACCTGGATCCCTCTAGTTCCCTGCCTTTGGTGCCTCCCCTAAACAACCAAGCACAACTTTCGCGTGCTCCTACAGTCCTCTTTAAACTTCCCAGAACAAGTGTTACACAATCCCACAAAGGCCATTCAATAACACAAGGAGTTTGCTCTTTACAGGAGACCCGGCGTCATTCTCTACCTTTGTGACGAGGTTACAGAGTCTTGCTTGAACCTCTCCTAGGCTATACAGGGGGGATCCTTTGGCACCCATACACCAGTGACTTGCTTCTTGGGATTCTGGAGGCCGGGTTGCTATTGAGGGGGATCTCAACATGCTGCAGAATGGGGCTTTCAGGATCATACTGAAATCCAGCCAAAGCACAGGCAGAGTCCTGGGCACTGGGCTGGAGTGACCCCAAAAGCCTCATGCAAAAAGCCAGCTAGGGACTGAGTGGTCAGAGAACACCTCTGCAGAAGAGGCCATGGGGTTCTTGGTGAGGAAGCTGAAGAGGAGTCAGCTGTGTGCCCTGGTGGCAAAGGCTTTCATCCTACAGGTGACTGAAGGAGTGGAGATCTGTGGAGATTCAAACCCATTCCTGTGTCTGGGCTCTGGAGTAAGGCTGCTTAAAGGCTTTCCAGTGGTGACAGATGGCTGAGGAGGAAAGCCTGCTCCTCCACATGTGAAGGAGCCAGGATGGGGGCTTTCCCCTTTTCCCTGCCAGAAGGGGAAGGGCAAGGAACAGAGCTGGAGCTGGAGACAGAGAAGCACAGCTGGGGCAGGGGCTTGTTGATCCCTCAGGAGACAGGGGAGGGAAGAATGGATCCCCACACTTGCCCACAGAAGGTACTCAAATGTGATCCCAGATTTGTTCTTCTACATTCTCAGTAAAGAAAAACATTGCCATTTCAACAATTCATTCACATAAGATCACCAAACTGTTTATTATGAAGAGAAAAGCAACCCCATGACCTATTTTGCAGTTTTTCCTGTATAGAAGCTTCCTGTTCATCCCCATGCGAATTTGCAAGTAGTCAGTGGCACACACTTCTGGAAATGCACCCCATATGCATCACTTGCCCCTCTGAAAGACCTGCAAGTGGATTGTCCCAAGTGTCACTCACCTACCAGGAGCTCTGTGTGCAAGCCAGGGATTTCCTGAGTACCTTCTTAAGGGCCACTTTGACCTCCCTGTTCCTAAGGCTGTAGATGAGAGGGTTGACGAGGGGTGTGAGGATGGTATAGAAAAAGGACAACACTTTGTTAAGCTGCCTCAGAGGGGCTGTTCTGGGCAGCAGGTAGACAATGATTAGGGTGCCGTAGAAAATGGTGACAACGGTGAGGTGAGACGAGCAGGTGGAGAAGGCCTTCTGCCTCCCCACGCAGGACGAGATCCTCAGGATGGCAGCTATGATGTACGCATAGGAGGCCAGCGTGAACAGAAACGGGAAGACCAGATCAAGCAAAGAGATTATTAATGTCATTTGTGTGAACATTGTAATGTCAGTGCAGGCAAGCTCCAGCAATGGGGTAAAATCACAGAAGAAGTGGTCGATTACCTTAGGGCCACAGAATCTCTGGTGAGATATGAAAGTGGTAGTTATTAGAGAAATTAGCAGTCCCCCTAGCCAAGATGCAGCCACTAACTTGAGACAGATCTTCCAGGTCATGAGGCTTGTGTAGAGCAGGGGCTGGCATATGGCCAGGTACCGATCATAGGACATCACGGCCAGCAGGTAACACTCAGTAGTTGCAAAGCAGCCAAAGAAGTAGAACTGAGCCATACAACTGTGAGCAGAGATGGTCCTGTCCCCATTCAGCAAGCTGGCCAGCAGCCGGGGCAGGATGGTGGAGCTGTAGCAGGTTTCCAAGGAGGACAGATTGCCCAGGAAGAAGTACATGGGGGTGTGCAGGTGCTGGTCTACCACGACCAGCACAAAGATGAGGATATTCCCAGCCACAGTCACTGAGTAGATAAGGAGTAGGAGGAAGAAGAGTGATGTCTGGAGTGAAGCAACATTCCCCATTCCCAGCAGGATGAACTCCACTGGTGATGTCAAATTGTCCCACTCCTCTTTCTCCATGCTGTGCTTTTTGCCCTGTTTTTTTTTACCCTTTTCAGGAAAGGAGCTCCAAGGAAGAACAGGTGTTGCTTTCCTTATTTTAAAGAAGAAAGGATCATAGACAGGATCAAAGGATGACTCAGGTGAAAAACACCTCACAGGAGCTGTGAAGGATATTTTTGCCAGAGAGCAGAACTACATCCTGCTGATCTCTTCAAACTCCTTTCACAGCATCCCTGCCTTGTGAAAACACAGAAATAGTTCTTTCCAAATGGCAAACCCCTTCACCTCAGGAGAGCCCCTTCTGACCACAAAGGTGAGCTGTCCCATGGAGTTCTCACTCTAGAATCAGTAGAGAAGGTGCATTTCCTCATCTTTAGACCTTCTACTTGCTTGTTCACTGTTTTTTTGGTTTTGCTTTTGTTTTCTGTGTAGGCCACAGCCTGCTTTTCAGGGATGGAGATCTTCCTGGTTTTGGGAGGTAAGGGTAACCTGTCAAACAAAACCCCCTTCCATCTCTGAAACCATCCCTTTGCTTTCAGTGAAATTCTCCATGCCAAACAACATTTCTGTTTCCCAGAGAGAATGGGTACCACTCAAGGTGAGTAACGTCGGCTCTTGGAGACCCAAATCCTCTCTAGAAATGCCAATTTCTCCCACTGAACAGGAACTAGGAAAAATGCAGTGAGGGTCTGGCTGGGAGAGGCCATGGCAGAGGCAGGCGGGCCCCCAGGCAGCGTTCCCCTGCCCCAGCTCTGCACCCCACCTCCCAGGCACCACCATGGCCGGGCAGCTGCTCTCAGCCCCTGGGCTCTGCAGAGGGAAATGGCCACGGGGCTGGAGAGCTGCCCCACGGCTCTGCTGGGGCTCTGGCTGCAGAGGAGCTGGTTCCCGCCTTGGAGCCCCCAGCCCTGAGGGCAGAGGCTTTGGTGGCTGGGAGAGGAGGCCAGGGGGCTTGCTCAGAGGAAGGGCTTGCATTGGAGGGGATCATATGGAGCTCTCTGAATTCTCTCTCTCACAGCATTTCTGGGTTTAGATTCTTCTCGTTCCCTGTTTGTACCCCTGCTGCCTGGAGATTCTCACCTTAGGAAGTGTTTCCCTGTCCCATGTCTTTTCCCTGCCAGCAGTCACAGACCCCATCCCAACCTCTGTGCGCTCCCCCTGGCCCTCCAGAACCCTGCCTGTTTGCAGGGCACTGCCTGGGCACCTGGTCCTTTTCTCAGGTGGAAAAAAAACCCAAGTCAGACTAAGCCTTGTGAGCCCAGCAGTAGCGATGCTGGTGCTGTGAATGGGCAGAGGAGTTGCTGAAAGCACGTTACGTAGCTTCTGGCAGACAGACTGATCACTCAAAGTTGCAGTTCAAGAGTCTCAGTGACTTATTAAAACTTGAGAGTATTTTTTTCCATTTATCCTTTTCTCTCCCCCGCCCTAATCCCTTGGAATAGGAACTGGAAAGCCAGACAGATGACTGTAATACCACTGTAATACCACTCTGGAATATGAAATGGAACAACAGACTCAGGAAGGTTCATTACCTTTATAGTAATCCCTGCCTTGACCTTCTCCTTCAGACATCCCCCCGGAAATATTCTGGAAGTAATGTGCAGCTATGAGCAGCCCTTACCCACACAGCACCCTCTCAACAGCAGAAGGACCCTGCCTTGCTGGGGGTCACTCCTTCCACCCACACCTTCTCCCCGCAGAACCCTGGGGAGCTCCCCGGGCAGGCTGAGTGCTGACCCTGGCAGGCGGCAGAGTCCCTGCCCCAGCACACAGCCCCCTGGGGTGCAGGGACCCTGCTGGGAAGGACAGCCCTGGGCACCCCTGCCTGCACACCCACCTTCACACCCTGCAGCCCTCCCTGGGAGAAGGCAGCCGTCATGCCCTGTCCCTCTGATGGGGCAGCAGGGAGTCCCTGCTCTGCAGCACGTCCTCCTCCTCTATAGTAGGGAATCTGTGAGAGTTCTCCTGAAAGATCATAGCTGCTGTGGGATGTACCAGCTTTTGGCTATCCCTCCAGGAAGACCAACCACACTGTCCTGCACCTAGAGACTTACCACGTAGAAGGCTGTGAATATCTCTTCCCCCAGTGATCTCACAGCATCCTCCCACCCCAGACTGCCTTTATGATCTCTCTGCCTCGCTCCTTGGTGCCTGCAGGCAGTGCCCTCAGCCCTGCTGTGCTTTGCAGAGGAGCTGCTCCTGGGCAGAGCTGTCTCTCGGCAGCGCTGCCCCCTTGCCATCAGCTCCCTCCATCCCAGGAGCCCAGCCCAGCTCAGCAGCACAGGACCAGCCCAAGGCAGCACTTGCTCTGGCCCCTCGGGGCTCCCTCCAAGGGTCCCTGTGGCTCCAGGGGAACCTGCTGTGACACAGGCTGAAGCAATCCGTGATGTTCTCTCTGTCAGCTGAGGAGGGACACTTCTTCCCAGCACTGTAATTTCTCCTGTGAAGAGAAGATCTGGGCATGAGAATTGCCTTTCCTTGTCCCATCATTAGATAAAAGAATTAGAGAGTTACAAGGAGAGATCTCCTTTACCCCTGCTGAGGGAAGGGATGCAGATGAGTCAATCAAGGTATCTCATTCATAGGTTTGTAGTCCTGGGGCAAGAAGGGGACTCAGCTCCCTCCCATGCACAACATGAACCCACAGGTGGTGAGATTCCTATTGCCTCAGTTGTCCAGGTGTGCACAGAATAGACTCCTTGTCTCAGCTCCCATGGTGATCAATGGAGGTGCAGGGCAGGACTGGGCTGTTCAGACACAGCACCTGGCGACATTTCAGGTGTCAGGGGTGGTTGAAGATATGTGCAGGCAACTGCAAGCTGTAATGGAGCTGTTCATAGAGATGGGCCAACATCGGGGGGAATCCTCTTAGAGGCTGCTGGGAATATTCTTTGGCCAACTGAATTGGCAGCTGACGCCCAGATTACAGCAACTGAACCTGTCCCCACTCATGGTGTTCAGGGCAGCCTTTAGAGTTATTCCTCTGAACAACTGGAGCCATGTGCCACAGGGAGAGCTCAGGCTCGCTCTTCCTCTTCTCCACCAGCTGTATCTACTGGGTCTCCACTCACTGCATTGGCAGTTGTCTCACATTCATCCTTTCATTGCCTTGCAGAATTCAGGGTGTCTACTCAATTTAACCTTTAAATGCAGACCCCCCAGAGCTGCATGAGATTCCAAGGCTTGCAGAGACAGCACAGGACCAGTGATGAGTGGTGTTCCTCAGGTCTCGGTATTAGGACCAGTGCTGTTCAACATTTTTATTATTGGGATAAACAGTGGAATTGAGTGCAGCCTCAGCAAGTTTGCCGATGACACCAAGCTGTGTGGCGCAGTCCCCTCAGTGGAGGGAAGGGAAGCCATCCAGAGGGACCTTGACAGGACCTTGACATGAGGTGTCAACCTGATGAAGTTCAGCAGAGCCAAGGGCAAGGTCCTGCCCATGGGTCAGGGTAATCCCAAGCACAAATACAGGCTGGGTGGAGAATGATTGCGAGCAGCCCTGAGGCGAAGGACCTGGGGAGGTTGCTTGATAAGAAGCTCAACATGACCCGGCAATGTGCGCTTGCAGCCCAGAAAGCGAATGCAGATGAGTCATTTGGCCAGATTGCTGAACAGAAATATTGGTTTGCCATCACTCTTGAGATTCCACTTTTTAGTCCTGAGGAGTACTGTGACCCTTGAGGTGTCCTGGAATATCTCCTGTCCCATGTGGTGGCTTAGGCTGTGAGGAGAACCAAAAGAACACCTCTGCCTGGAGTGATTTCACCTTCAGTGCTTAAATACAGGGCAGATAGAGTGACTTTGAAGCATCCAGTCACCCTGCTGAAGGGTTAGGTCTTAAGAGATCCAAAATTAAGATAATGCTGTTGTATCAGTGTCCATCACACAAACATTTGTCCTGCTGTGTGCTTTTCCGCAGTTTGGGGTCTGTGCCTTGAGATTTTTTTGTAAAACAATAAACGCCTCACACACACATGCACGCGTGAAATACAGATGAGAGGGAGAGCAGAAATGAATTAGAGGCAATATTGTCTGAGAAGTGTTACCATGAAATGATAGCAAAGAGTTAGCAGAGAGAAAAAGCACTGTTCTAAAACCTTCATGCCAGGATCTAAATGATGTGAACTTATAGCTGTCTGGTGAAGTAAAAAGGAAATACAAGTATAAAATTAATGATAAAATTAATTATATTATGTATTATTATTACATATTATTATTATATAATATTAATTATACAAATAATTTTCAAAGGCTTCATGCCACAACCAAAATGCTGTTAATTTTTACATGTCTTTTCAAGTAAGAATTAATGACAAGGATAAAATTAGGGAAGTAAAATTTGTTATCATCAAGGAGAAGAAATTTTAGAGCGTGGGACCTTTACTACTTTTAGTGAAAATAAAAGTTAAGTCCATAATGTGGCCCTATGCCCCCACCCAGATGCTCACTCACACCCATCTCCTGAGGAGTGGAGAGAGAATTTGAAAGGCAATGGGAGAAAAACTCATGGGTCAAGACGAGTCATAGTTCTGCCCACATCTGCTTAAGAGCAGGGGCTGTCAAATGGGACTAAATCATGCCCATTCTCACTCAGCCAGTCCTCCACAGTATGGGATATCCCTTTGGTCAGCTGGGGTCAGCTGTCCTGGCTGTTTCCCATCCCAAATTCTTGCCCACCCCTAGCCCACTCACTGGTGGGGCAGTGTGAGATACTAAGGCCTTGGCACTGTGCAACTCCTGTCCCAGCCATAGCTAAAACATCAGCGCATTATCAACACCGGTTTGGTCACAAACAAAAAACATAGCACCATATGGGCTGCTAGGAGCACACCAAGTCTCCTCTCCCACGACATCCCTGACATCAGTTCTCTCTCATTTCTGCTTTCTTGCAGACCAGCTGCCTGCAGTACAAATGTGGGTCCAGATAAACTCCTGCCCAGGCCTTGCACAAGCTTTTAGACCTCAAAGAGTACAGAGGTGCCTCAGGGAGGTCCTCCCGTCACATACCTTGATGTGACCCCTGAACTGGTGTTTCTGGGATCCATGAATGGTGAATGGAGAAACATGGTCATCCCCAGAGAATGAGATGGAAGGTCTTGAAAGCTTCTTAACTTTCCAGTCAGTCATTAGGCAGTGATTGGCAGTGTGGAGGGAAGTCAGTGAGAAGCAAGGTGATGGTTCAGGGCTTTAGCGAATCCTTCCAGCCATGTCTGAGCCCAGAAGTGGAAAGCCATTGGTGCCTGTGGGTGGAGGAGGAGTAGGTGTGCCCTGGGAGTGTGGCTGAAGGTCCCTGCACAAAGCAGGGCTTGAATGAGCAGTTTCCATCATGAAGATGTGCCTCAACCTGGCAGATGGGGAATGCCCACGGCTGGGGGTGCCTGAACACTGCTCATCAGGTCAACCTTTCTGTCTTCTTCTCCTTCACTACCCAAGCTTGCCTGGGATTCAGGAAACATCTGTGAGCCTGCAGAATGCATGAGCCTCCTGGAGTGGGGTCCCATTCCTGCAGGGGAGGTGGGAAGGGTTTGTGAGGCAAACGGCGCTGTAGGGAGAGAGTGGTGTGTGCGTAGAAGAAAGCGTCCTACAGGCCAGAAGAAGGCCTGAAAGAGCAAGGGGAAGTCATGCTAATGTGGAACAGTTCAAGGTTTGATTTTAGGGCAGCAGAATAAGGAGGATGTGCAGTGCAGCACCGGGATATGGATCCAAACTGAGGGTGCAAGCAAGTCTGGGACAGGAACATCTTAGGTGACTGAGGACCATTAGCAGGGCTACAAAGCCAGATGGTTTCTGTGGAACTCACATGCATTGCCACATCCCCAGAAACCACCCCTTTGCCAGCAAAGAAACAGAATCTACCACCAACCTGCCTCCTGCCCATGCCACACCCCCCACTCACACTGACCCTGGGAAGAGCCCTGAGCAGTGCATGAAAGACCTCCCTGACCAGGTCCTGAGGGTGAAGGGCCTGGCCAATGTGATGACAAACAGACATCAAGGGTTTATGTGGCATCAGAGCCACCAGCGCATTCCCTTTGCCACCTGCAACCGGTGTCTCCAAGTTTTTGCTTAATGAGACCTCAGGGACTGACACCTTGACTGGTCATTCCCTTCATGGCTTTGTCAGTGATGGCCCTCAGTGGGGCCTCCACCACCCTCAGAAACTTGGTGGTGCGTTCTGCCTTCCCCTTCTTTAGAGGATTTTTCATTCTTCTGTAGCCAAGCAGAGAAGATTTAAATAATAAGGAACAATAAATGAGTTGTTCTCTAGTTTTCTGCTTCCAGAACAAGTGCTGTCAGCCTTCTCCAAGCCCTATTGATCCAGAGCATCTCCTGATGCACTGTTTGGAGAACCAGCTGAACACAGTCACAGAAGAATGTTTCTTAGCTCCCAATAAAAATAAAAATGAAAAAAAAAAAAGATAAAATAATGTAAAAAGAAAAATAAAGTAATAGCTCAGCAAAAAACAATAGATGGAGTCCAAGTTCCCTCCACTTTCCACTGTCGCTAACCGCAGTGGAACACTTTCAGTGAGGTACATGGGAAAACAGGTAGCAACACCACTGAGGAGCTGACTCAAGAGACCATCAAGCAGACTGCTGAAAGCCAAGGCCAGCTCTAACCTGCCTGAAGCTCAGGGCAGCACCTGGGCAGCTGAGAGGTGCTGGAATGGGCGGAGACCCATGGGAGGAGGAAAGCTGGATGGACACTGGGAAATGCATACGCCCAGGCAGCCTGCTGGAAAGATGCCTTTAGAAGGGGTCAGTTCAAGCAGGACATGTGGAAACGTGTGAGAGTGCGGAGAGTCAACACACGGTACACCAGGCAGAGCAGTGTCCTCAAACTGAAAAAAATTTCTCCCTATATTGAGCCTGAGCCTCTCATGTTTCAGTCCATTGCCTCCTGTGCTCCTGCCTTGCACCACTGTGTCTTCTTGGAAACCCCGCCGTGGGCAGTAGGAGTCTGTTACCTCCTTCCCCAAAAATCTGAACTCCCTCAGCCCCTCCTAACAAAGCAAGTGCTCCAGCCCTGACCACCTATGTTGCCCTCACTGAAATTTTGAAACCTTCCAGCTTGCCAATGTCTCTCTGGCATTGCAGGGCAACAAAACCTGGACAAAAATTCTGGATATGGTGTAACAAGCGCTGAGCAGAGGGAGAGAATCCCTTCCCCTGGCTGTGCTCCTGCTCAGACAGCCCAGGAGGTTCTTGGCCATCTTTGCTGATGGCTCATCTTTTGCCTAAGGTAACCCAAAGACCAGCAGACCCTTTCCTGTGGAGCTGACACCTGTCTAGGCAGTCCCTGTCCTATGCCATTTCAGAGCCTACACCCACTTTAGGAGTGGGATTTGGGTTGAGTCTTCACTGGATATCATGAGGTTCTTTTCTGCTCATCTCTCCAGCCTGTCTAAGCCCTTTGGGATGGCAACCCAGCCCTCCAGCCCTGCCCTGCTCTCCTGAATGGGATGTCTTCTACAAACTTTATGGTAAAATATACTCTCATCTCCTCCAGGACATTAAAAAGATGTTAAACAAGGCGGGTTGCAGGACAGACCCCTGCAGGACCCTACTAGCTGGATGCCTCCAGGGCACCATGAGGGTACCACAGTGCTCCAAGCCCACCTCTCCAGCTGGTTTATTACTCAACTACTTACCCGCCCATGCAGCCCATACTGTCCTAACTCAGAGACAAGAAACATATGGAGGGATGATGCTGACAGCCTCGATGACTGCCAGGTAGAAGACCATCACTGCTCTCCCCACATCCAGCAATCGAGTCCTTTCATTACAGCAAACCAAAGAGGATGGCCAGGAACAACGTTCCCAGCTCTCATACAGAAACCCAAAAATGGGATCCGAGTGGACACGCTCTGGGGCACAGCCTTTTATTCCCCTGCTCATCCTTTGTGCATTTTGGAAAGGTGCATGCAATGTGTGCCTTCTGCCAGTCTCATGGAGTCCCCCACAGTCTCCATGACCTTTCAAAGGTGGTGGAGAGTGGCCTCGCTGTGACATTGGCCTGCTCACTCAGCTCCCTGGGGTGCTGCCCCTCCTCTCCCAGACACTGGTAAGGATTGGGTTTGCTCAAGTGACCCCTGACTTGATCCCCATCCACCGCTGGCTGATCTCCTCAGGAGTCCTGCCCTGAGTCACAGAGGCCTGGGAGACCTTGCTGGGAGAGACTGAGGCAAAGAGGACACAGAGAAGCTCAGGTCTATCTACACCGGCTCTTACTGAATTCAGCATTTCCCACACAGGATCTGTGTTTCTCCCTTCCCTGCTCCTGCAGCAGCACACACTCACTGTGGTGCCCTTCAGTTGCCTTTCAAGGTCAGATGGAGTTTTGATCTGGGCTCTTGCTGAGCTTGGAGGCTGCTGTCCATGAAGAGCAGCTGTGCTGAGCTCTGCCACCATGTCACAGCTCTGTCTCCTCAGGAACGGCTCCAGCTCTTCCCGCCTGTGCCCCTGGCTGAGGGCATTGCTGCACATTTGGGCTGAAGCCCTGCAGCTGTGGCATCAGGCCAGCTCTGACTTGTCATAAGGAACCTGGTACCCAGCATCCATGACCCCGTGTGTGCCAAGGCTTTGGTTCAGAGCAGAGACATGGCATGGACACAAGAGAGCTGCGTGTTTTTCTAGGCCCAGGTCTAAAGACCCAGGATGAAATGCCTGAATTCATTGAACTGAACACATCCTTGCAGTGTGGAGGATGTGTTCAGTCTCTGTCGCCTTCCTGATGTCCTGTATAATTATAAGAGAAAAAAAGTTATTTTCATTTCCAATTGTTTTTCTAATAAGAGTAATGACAGTGCAGGAAAGAAGTGTCTTTGCCCAGCTGAGGGAAAGAACATCAGTGATTGCTTCAGCCTGTGTCACAGCAGGTTCCCCTGCAGCCCCAGGGACACCTGGAGGGAGCCCCGAGGGGCAGAGCAAGGGCTGCCTTGGGCTGGTCCTGTGCTGCTGAGCTGGGCTGGGCTCCTGGGATGGAGGGAGCTGATGGCAAGTGGGCAGCGCTGCCGAGAGACAGCTCTGCCCAGGAGCAGCTCCTCTGCAAAGCGCAGCAGGGCTGAGGGCACTGCCTGCAGGCAGCGAGGGGAGAGGAGCGAGGCAGAGACATCATAAAGGCAATCTGGAGTTGGAAGAAGCTGAGAGATCAGAGAGGCAGTCTGGACTGGGAGGATGCTGAGAGTTCACCGTGGGAGAAAACTTTATATCCCTTAATGTGGTAAGTCTCTGACAGCAGGGCAATGCACATGTGTGTCTTGGAGGTGTCTCCTAGACAAGGCACATCTTGCTGCAGACAGGAATTTGCAGGATGGCATTCAAGGTTTCTTTACTGTAGAGAAGACAACCCAAAACAGGGCCACCCTGCAACACTGTAAGAGAACAGGACATGGTGGCTGCCTTCTCCCTGGGTTGGATGCAGAGTTTGAAGGTGGGTGTGCAGGCAGGGGTGCCCAGGGCTGTCCTTCCCAGCAGGGTCCCTGCACCCCAGGGAGCTGTGTGCTGGGGCAGGGACTCTGCCGCCTGCCAGGGTCAGCACTCAGCCTGCCCGGGGAGCTCCCCAGGGCTCTGCGGGGAGAAGCTGTGGGTGGAAGGAGTGACCCCCAGCAAGGCAGAGTCCTGCTGTTGAGAGGGTGCTGTGTGCATCAGGGCTGCTCAAAGCTCCACATCACCCCCAGGACATTTCCAGGGGGATGTCTGGAGGAGAAGATCAAGGCAGGGGTTTCTATAAAGATAATGAACCTTCCTGAGTCTGCTTTTCCATTTCTTGTTCCAGGGGGTTAGGGAGGGGGAGAGAAAAGGATACATGGAAAAGGAGCTCTCAGCTTTTAACAAGCCACTAAGATGCTTTAACAGCCACTTTGAGTGATCAGTAGATCTGCCAGCTACGTAACATACTTTCATCTTCCAGTCAGACCCTCACTGTTTATTTGCTTGTGTCTCCACTTGCCTGTGTTACTGTGATTGTTATCTCGATATTTCCAGGCTCTCCAGGGAGGTGGAGTTTCAGCTGCAGAGTCACACACTGATCTTGTGGGTCCCGTGATACTAGTGTGTCCATGGGAATGAGTGTCCCAGTGTCCTTTCTTATAATCCCTGGAGCTGTGGGAAACGTAGCTCTGGGCTTGAGAATAAGTTAGTTTTCCCTAAACCAAATGCTATCATTAGAGAACTTGGCCATCAAATCGAGGTTTCGTTCCTTGAGGAGAGGTTGAGAGAGTTGGGCTTGTTCAGCCTGGACAAGAAAAGGCTGTGGGGAGACCTGATTGCGGCCTTTCAGTAAAAAAAGGGAGCCTATAGGAAAGACGGGGAAAATCTTTTTAGTAGGGACAGCTGTGATAGGACAAGGGGTGATGGTTTTAAACTAAACCAGGGTAGGTTTAGACTGGGTCTAAGGAAGAAATTCTTTATAATGAGGGTGGTGAAACCCTGGCAGGGGTTGCCCAGAGAGGGGGTGGAGGCCCCATCCCTGGGACCATTCCAGGCCAGGTTGGACGGGGCTGTGAGCAACCTGATGTGGTTCAAGGTGTCCCTGCTCCTGCAGGGGGGTTGGACTGGATGACCTCTAGGGGTCCCTTCCAACCCAAAACATTCTATGATTCTATGTTTCTATGATTCAGAGCTGTGAGCTGCCCTCCATGATGAAAATCTGTCCCATAGCACCTTGATGTTATCTGAAAGCCCCATGATGTAGTGCAGGGTTGGTGTGACTGAGAAAATTGTTTATTTGTTAAAAGGATCCATGTGTTCTTGGCTCAAAGTGTGGTGCTGAAACATTGAGAAATGATGAGGCATGTAGTGGTCTGCACTGGATCCCTCTGTTCTCAGCTGTGTCTGTGGCGGTTTGTAGTGAATTCCTCTGCTCTCAACAGTGTCTGATTGCTTTTCAGATGTACAGAGGAGTGTTATGACCCTTCATCGCTGAAAAGTGCAGGAAAGGGCACCTGGGAACAAGTGAGAGGGACAGCCCAGGTCTCCTCAGTCTGCACTAAGCCACAGGCAATCCTCTTGCCTCGCAGGACTCAATCTGATCTTTCTGAGTCCAGCAGAAATGCAGAGGGCTTCTGACATCCAAGCAAACTCCACAGGTGAGATGGGGGGAGTTTTAAAACCCCCAAAGTTCTAAGATGCCTTCTGGTATCCCCATTCCTTAGCACCGAGAGAGCAGATGTTGAGAGGCCCTTCTGCTTTAGGAGCGGTTTTATCTGACAAAGACAAACAGTAAGACCCTTGACCCCACTGTTCCCATGAGCTTACTGCTGCAGATCAGGGCTGACCCCCCGGTACCCAGGGGACAGAGGCCCAGCTCCTCACGGCACGCTCAGTCAGCACAAGCTACAGCTTACAGGGTGGAAGTGTAGAAGAAAGGCTTTGATTTTTCTTCAGAGAACCCTCCCTTAACTCTTCATTGACTCTTCCTCTAAGAACAGGTCCCCATGCCCAGAGGCAGCAGATGTCCAACAGCAGCTCCATCACCCAGTTCCTCCTCTTGGCATTCGCAGACACACGGGAGCTGCAGCTCTTGCACTTCTGGCTCTTCCTGGGCATCTACCTGGCTGCCCTCCTGGGCAACGGCCTCATCATCACCGCCATAGCCTGCAACCACCGCCTCCACACCCCCATGTACTTCTTCCTCCTCAACCTCTCCCTTGTTGACCTGGCCTCCATCTCCACCACAGTCCCCAAATCCATGGCCAATTCCCTCTGGGATACCAGAGGCATCTCATACTTGGGATGTGTTGCTCAGCTCTTTCTCTTTGTCTTTTTGATGGCAGCAGAGTTATGTTTTCTCACTGTCATGGCCTATGACCGCTACGTTGCCATCTGCAAACCCCTGCACTACGGGACCCTCCTGGGCAGCAGAGCTTGTGTCCACATGGCAGCAGCTGTCTGGGGCTTTGGATTCTTCTATGCTGTTCTGCACACAGCCAATACATTTTCCATTCCCCTCTGCAAGGGTAATTCTGTGGACCAGTTCTTCTGTGAAATCCCCCAGATCCTCAAGCTCTCCTGCTCAGATGCCCACCTCAGGGAGGTTGGGCTTCTTGTGGTTAGTATCTTTATGGCTTTTTCCTGTTTTGTTTTCATTGTGCTGTCCTATGTGCAGATCTTCAGGGCCGTGATGAGGATCCCCTCTCAGCAGGGACGGCACAAAGTCTTTTCCACGTGCCTCCCTCACCTGGCTGTGGTCTCCCTGTTTATCACAACTGGCATATTTGCTCACCTGAAGCCCCCCTCCATCTCCTCTCCATCCCTGGATCTTCTGGTGTCTATTCTATACTCAGTGGTGCCACCAGCATTGAACCCCCTCATCTACAGCATGAGGAACCAGGAGCTCAATGATGCACTCAAGAAGCTGATTCCATCAGTAGTATTTCAGCAGCAATAAACTGCCCGTGTGTCTTACAGGTGTTGTCCAATATATCTGTAGAACCTCCTGTTCTTTGGATATTTTATCTATGACAATCATATTTGCCCAGGAGCAGCAGCAACCACTCTTGCTCTTCAGAAACATGAGCCATGGTCTGTCAGAGCCAGAGGTCTTTGCACATGGGTCTGGCCCGATGACACAGCTGGCCTCTCATGTCATATCTCTGTAATAAAAGGGGGTTCCCTCCATGCCGCTGTCTGGAGCTTGGGCTCTTCTTCCAAAGCTCAGGTCAGGAACAAGCTGAAGAAATTGCCCCCACAACTTTGTGTTGCTGTGCTGGGGTTCTCTGTGGGCTGAGGGGAGGAGGGCATGGAGCAATGTGTTAGAGAATGGGACTGGAGTGAGCTTTCACTGGTGGCCACACTATTAGGCCACTTCTAGCTCTGAACACTCTCCACAGGTTTATGGGTGAGTTTTGCTGCTCGGCCATTTCCCTCTGGGCACTGCTGGGCTCAGTGACTGCCCTGGGGGAATGGCCAGCCCTGCTTGACCTCACTCCTTGTCCAGACCCTGGCAGACCCCAGAGCAGGGATGTCTGTGGAACCCCACATGTGGATGTGGAGAGGGCTGGGTAGGTTCCAGGTCCCTGGTGGAG
>JADKXX010023803.1:0-11488 GCA_017310255.1 Butorides virescens | reverse complement strand
AAGGAAAAGCGGGTTTATGAGTCACATTGTACTTGGTCTTTGGCTTAGGGGAAGTCATTCTGAGTCGCGCTTGGCCCCCCACTGAGGGACTGCTGCAGTGAGGACATCTAGATACCAGTGCAGACTCCTGCGCTGAACGCCACAACACACCTGCATTGATTTAAGTCCTGCTTTTGATGGAAGAGTATACTCCATCCTCTGAATTAAATGTGGTTTCAATGCGCCATGCTTGTGGGGATTGCCTTCAGTTTCCAAGTTGTTTGGTCATAGTCAATTGTGCTTCAGTCTGTGAAGTGCTGAGAGTTGGGAAAAGGCGAAACTTAACTAAGGCTACACATCCGTTCCTGTTTCCTTAATTCCAGAGTTCATGAAGAATATATTTTCTTTTTCGATTTCCACCATCACTGTCAAGAACAGCAGGAGCATCTAATTCCATCTCATTTTATAACTGCCAGCGGTTTCACTCACCAGCTCTTTGCCCTTAACACACTCCACAGTAGCAGCAAGAAACCTATCTCACAAAAAAAAGAAAAAAAATCATTTATTTTGATGTTGACAGGAGTCAAGTGTTATTGCACAGAAAGGAAAAGAGGGCTTATGAGTCACATTGTACTTGGTCTTTGGCTTAGGGTAGGAGCAGTGAATGAACAACAAATATCGGGAAAATTTTCTGGCTTTGTAAAAGCCGTGGAGTTCCCTGTTCTCTACCCTCCCCTCCTCCCTGCACTTGCAATGCTATCTAACTCAGCCTCAGATGGGTATTCTTCTGGCCTGGGCGTCTGGGCAATTGCCCTGCCTTGTCAGCATTCAACATAGTCTCTGTGCACAAGGCACTACAACAAAGCTAATAAATCTGGATGAGATTCACTGATGCCCTCAGAATAGCTGAGGTTTGTGGATACATGTGCAGGCTTGTCCTCTGCCCCCCACCCCCCCAAAGAGCCCCCAATGCTCAGGGGAGTTTAGTATCTTGGCTTCTGTGTTTTACCTTCTCTGTAACATATTCATGCCCCAATTCTAAGTACAGCTTGCTGGCTAGAGATCTGTGTAACCGATACCCCCAAAAATTAAATAAATGCTTGAATAACTAATGGCAAGAAAAAAAAGAAGGGAAAAAAAAGACTTAGTCTGGGATGGGAAGGGTTATGAAGAGTGTAGAAAGGCCTAATGGCTCTTTAACCTGGGCATATGGAATGCACAAACACAGGGTAGCATGCCTAGCAAAGATGCCTCTGGAGTACCTTCCCAATTCTGCCCTTATGTAAGCTGACATCTCACAGGAATATCATTAACATCTCATTGCAGAGATTTAGCAAATTGAATGACTGTAGTAAGCAGAAAAGGTCTCCAGATGCATTGCAGTTTGAAATAGTCTTTTGTACAGTAGCAAGGATGAGATGTGGATTTCTGCTGAGCATGGAGGAGTGAGGTGGGTCTGAAATACCTGTGGTTCCTTTGAAATTTCGGGTGCATAGTAATATTCAGCTCTAGTCATATCTATTCAGAATAGAAGTTAAGAAATGGTGAAGAGGCACAGCTGTATTTAGAGGCTTAGTAGTGGCAGTATGTAATCACACGAAAGATTAAACTTCAAGGGCTTCCTTGTGATAGGACCAGTAAGATGTGTTTAAATAAATCAATATCAGAGAGCTGTGTTCTGTGGTCTGCAGCTCTCTGGATTATATGAAGAGATAACTGAGTATGAGGCTTAGATATCAGGGTAGTATCTATGCTTCATGTAGCAATAACTGCTCAAGCTTAAATATTCTCTCTCCCTTTTTTTGTAGCTCTTGGTGAAACACTTCAAAATTCTTATTGTGAAAATGAGAGTTGCTCAAATTTAGCTTCAGTCTTGTGTGATCATCCTGGGAAGGTTGCTGCTCACTAATATGCAAGAAAATTTCTTCTGAAGTATTTTAAATTACGAGACATGACACTTAAATACTAGGATACAATGTATTTGAAAGTGTGACCTCATTTTATACAATATGAGTTAATTTCCTATTGCACATATGTTAGATTTGGTTTTATAAAAAAAGATTGATAGTTGCATGAGTGATAACAACATCTATAGTTGCACTACAGAGATGATGGAAGACAAAGCAGACACGGGTCAGGTAGGATCTGCCCTGCATGCCATGTTTCTGCACAGTTACGCTGGCTACGTTGCAGATGTTTGCTTCTTTCTCCTGAACGCTTTGGTACTGGTGAGTCCGTGCTGCATGTCACATTGCTGACCGAGGCATACTGGGGGTTTCTTTCATCTCTGCTCAGGTGCTGAGTTAGAAATAGGCTGAGAGAGCTCTGCCAGTGGAAGATGCTTTGGCTTGTACTGGCTTCTAATTGTCCTAGGAAACAAGACACCATTACTCTAAGTGTGAGGGTGAGGCTGGTTTTGGGAATGCAATTTTGGGTTCTAGGAATGTAAGAATAGAATTCCTCCCCTTTATTTGGTAGACAAACAAAAGAACTTCAGGCTTTAGGTCTGTAATCTCATCCCATCCCTGGCAACATTCAAGACCAGGTTGGGGCTCTGAGCAACCTGATCTAGTTAGCGGTGTCCCTGCTCACTGTGGGGGGGTTGGACTACATGACCTTTAGGGGTCCCTTCCAACCCAAAATATTCTATGATTCTCTGATCTCACATGAGCATAACCAGAGCTGGCCGTGCTCCAGCCAGCACCAAACCAAGAGCTGCCAAGAGCCCCAGCAAAGCCTTGGAGCTCAAGTGGCTTGGAACGCAGTAGGTAGTTCTGTCTCTGTGGTGTTTGTACCATAGTTCTGGGCAGCAACTGCACCTCGTGACAGAGAGGCTAGCTCAGACAGAGTAATCGGCCAAGCTGACAGAGTACTGCCAGAACTCCTGAGCAGTTAGGACAGTTCTGCTCTCCTGCAATACTCCCTGCATTTCTACATTGGCCCTGGCTTTCTTTGAGTGGGACAAAATGGACCAAAACTCTGGCTCCAAGCCCAAAAAGGTATTTTGCTGCCTCTTTAATCTTCATAGCCTGGCAATCTTTGTTCAGATCCCCAAATCAGGTGGAAAAAACTAACCATTCCCTTTGTAATTTTGCCTCTGAAACAAATATGGCAGCAGGAAGAAGCTCCCTAACACTCATGTGTGGATGTCCTCCCCCTTGGCCCCAGCTGTGGGTGTTATAGACCTCAGACAAACCTCCACAAACCTGTCCTGAACTGGTGTGTTTGTGACAGACTGAGGTGACCACCACATGACATGAATTAGTACCAGAAGCCCTTCTAAACTTCCCCAGGACTGGCCAAAGGGGTTTGTGTGTATCATGTCCCATACGTACCTGCTATGACAGGAGATGTAGAGATGAAGAACAGCAAGCAGGAAGAGGAGGCCCAGGAGACCAGTGAGGCTGATGACACAGTGAAGAAACCATGTACTATTCTCTATAAAGAGAAACAGTTGCTCTTTTAGGTACATCTCACAGACCGCTTACTTACCCTGTGCCTCTGTCAGGAAGGCATCTTCTAGACAATGCTCTCTTTGTGCTCTACTTCAGACGATGACCTAAGCTAGCTGGAAACCAGTGCCAGGCACAGAACTGGGAATAAGCAACGTCCCCCCATGCCCTTGATGGAGCAGCCTTGCCTTTTGCTGGATGGGCACTAATTAGGTCCTACTCACTGCTTCCCACAGTCCAGCTGCAGGCCTTGCATGTGCATCCCAGCCAATTTCAGCTCTAATTCTCTTCCAAATGAGTACTTCAGTGAAGTACATATGGTTGCACACAACTTCCCAGCAACGTCTTCAACTTCACCACCTAAAGCCTTCACCTACCAAACAGTCTTCGGAAGCTGCAATTTGGCTTTCAGTCTTCCTGTCAAAACCTATGTGTAACCCGACAATTCACAAGATGTCATGGTACCACTGGATTACAATACACAGACCTGGGTGATCGTACCATTGACATCTTTGTGTGTCATGAACTTTGGAATAATCCTGACTTTCCATTCAGCCCTGTTGGTGGAAGGGAAAGGCACTACATCCATCTCCTGTCCTAGAATTTAACAAAGGACTTTACAGTTCTTACAGCATTTTTGTTTATCCTTCCCCCTCCTGACAAGTTTCTCACTGGAAACTTCAACTCAGCTACACGGTTCCCGTTACAATCCTGCCAGTGCCACTGATGTTTGTCTTAGTGCATGAACAGAAGGCTCAATGCAGCTTTGAAAACTGAATGCACAAAGGGAGGCTTACTTGAGGGATAACAGCTTATGGACTTGATATGGTTCCAAGCTGGGTGGGACACAATGCAGGTTGCATCCATCATGTTGGTGCTGTATGCTGTGAGCTTGCTGAGAACAGTCACTGTCCCGTTGTCATGGCCTTCTTCCTGGAGGGTGGAGTTGCTCTCGAGGACCCACGAGACCTGAGCAGCCGGCTTCCCCGCCGCTGCCTCACACACGGGGTTCCCGTGGTCGTCACAGTACAGGGTCAGCCTGGGGGGCACTGCAAAGCATCAGGAAGGGGAGGTACGTGGAGTTAGTTTGCCACAGCTGGGATAGGGTGTTCTCTCTAACTGTCTGGGTAAGACCATCCCATGATTGATAGAATATCTCAGCACTTGGAAGTGGTGTTGTCACATGCTTCAGTTCTCTTAAATTAGTGTATTAACAATTAATTCTACAGGACAACCGGAAATGTATGCAGAGGCCTCTGTTAGTATATTGGAAATTGCTTCACACCTGTCCTTTCTAACTAGACAGTGGGAAAGGGGGCAGCAGAAGGAAGAAGAGTTTCTGGAAATAAGGAGAAGGGAGACATGGAACTACCAGCAATGAAATGCATGACAGTTTGTCCCAGGAAGAAAGCTCCTCTTCTTACAGCACACTTCCCCCGGTGCATGGGGAGAGGAGCTTTGTATGTCCAGGCCCAGCCACGGTCCTTTGGAGAACTGTAAAATGAGGAAGGAGTCCCTTACCTAGCACGGTCAGCTGGTACAGCCTGTGGAAATTCCCATCTGTTGCTACTAGTTCGCAGGTGTAATTCCCCTCATGAGCTATTCCCACTTGCCGTATCTCAAGGGCAGGATTCTGATCTGGTCTGAACCTCCAGTCCATGCTGTCACTGCAGTTTGTTCTGTCTGACTTGTTCTGATCAGCCCTGTATCCCAGGCTGCAGTGGCCCCCAGCCTTGGGGTTTATTTTCCATGTTACCAAAGTCATGTGTGATCTGGGAGGGCAGTCAAACACAAAGCTGTTACCTACTGTCGCTGACACACTTCTGTTCCCTGAAGGAGAGAAAGGAGAAGGACATGTGAGAAGGTGCCCAGGGATGTCACTCATAGCCTTGGAGTTCTGGTCTGTGCCTCAGAGAAATGTCTGCCCTGCCACACGCCAGCGTGCGGCCCTGTCTGTGCCAGCCTGAGAGCTGTCTCTCTCTTCTTAAGCGGGAATAGATCTCCAAATTCATGGCTCTGTTCGCATTCATTGATCCTTGTTTTCACTCTCTCCCTCTGTAAGGTCCTCTCCCTAGGACAGTGGATAAATAACATGACTGGGAAGCAGGGCCTGAATGAGCTGCAGAGCCCATCTGTATGGGGAGATCTCTCAGGTTGCTTTTCCCTCAGCATCGCTGCCCTTCTGCATACAGCAGAAAAATGAACATTTGAAGACATTAACCCCGCTTTTGTGCTGGATATAAGCAGCCCTCCTAATCAGGTCAAGCACAGGTGGCAATTTCTGCCCTGAAGCTTATATGAACCAATTTCCCTGATTATAGTGGTGACAGATGAAATAGTAGAGGACTATGACGTTTAACTGGAAAGAAAACACACTCCTGTTTGCTTAGATGCAGAGATCCGCGATAGACTCAAGATCACTGCCTCGTGATGTGCCTCATCTGTCCTAACCAGAGCAAACAAAAATATGCGTAATTAATGTCGAGTAGGGAGGAGAAGGATTATAGCTGCATTTTCAGATCCCACATTTTTAGAGTTGGCTTTTCTAAGTATTTGACTGTGTTTGGAAAGGGGAAAGAACCTTTCCATTCAGTCTTACGAAAACATTCATCTGAATCTAGCGTTGTAAAATCCCACTGTACTTTGTTGACAGGACAAGTCACTGATACCTAAAAGTAAAGCTCAACAGGGTGCTCAGACTGATCAGAAAACCTCTCCCATCAAGCATGTTTTTAATATATCTCTTCATTATCACAAAAAAAATCATGCTCCAAGAAAATCATTACCAGTATTCATCAACTCCTTGAAAAGCCCAAGTTCAACAACTTATTGGTTTACAACTGAAAAATCTAGTTGTAGCTAGGAATGTTTTGATTTGCGGGTTATTGGTTTTCCATCAACAAGTCCCTTCAGCAGTTTGTAAAGATCCCTTCCCATGGATTTTTTTCTCTTCCAAAGAACTCAAGTAAAAGTGACTCTGATGAGCGTAACAGAGAGTTGGTATCGAAGTACCACCAGCAGTACCTGTAGCTCCGGTGATGGCAGTTATGGTGAGCAGAACAATGGTGTGCAAGGTCTTCCCGAAAACTTTCCAAGTGGCTCTTGCATTTGTGGGTGATGCAGGTTTCTTGCACCACCCGGCTTTCTGTGAGCTCCCCATCGTTCCCTGCCAGGGATCCTCAGCAGCCAGAGTCACTGCTCTGCCTCTGCTCCCGAGAGCCCCGCAGTGCCACTACGAAGAGGCAGGATCTTCCTCCTAGCACAATGCTTCCTGTTCTGAGAATTGGTGAACAGAGAGGAAATGGTATTGGTATTTGGTTTCGGACCATTGGCCTTTTGTACAGGGTCACTGTGGGGAGACAAACCCTGTAGCAGAACTCGCACAAAGTCTAGGCAGTGAGATTTTGCAAGCCTGGCTCTGATCTTGCAGTGAGAATTTTGTCACTGGGAATTGGGGGAAGGATATTCTCAGCTTACTGCTTAAAGGTTGCTCAATATATTCCAAAAAAATTCTTAAAGCAAATTCCTCTTCTTCCCTGCTCTATCCTTCCCCACGTACCCAACAGCCTAAGACTTTTTCTCTAAAAGGCACTGGCGATCACTTCTCCCCTGCAGGGAGGGAAGGTAGATGGGTGCATTGTACATTTATATTACAGCTCTGTTTCTCTGGTAATAGTACATCTACAGACAGTTAGGACAAGGTTGCTTTTTCTGCACGACTGTTTTGTTTGTGTTTCAAACTGCTCCGGTGCTATATTCCCCCCATACGTACACAAGTGGACACTGAAGGTTGTTCCAGTGCTGAGTTGCAGCATTATTTTTTGTTTAGAGCCATAAAAGTCCCTTAATTTTTACAAGGTCCTTAAGGACCTTTTCCCAAGCTACAACTGCCCGTCTTTCCATGTAATTAAGACTGCTGTCTTGTACCAGCAAAGACAGCCTCCCTAGATATCACATGAACCTCCCTGGAAATTAATGCACTGAATTTAAGTTTATCAGAAAAATGTGAGCCTCCCTAAACTTTGAAGCCACCAAGCTGAAATGAGTTCGTGACTATTGGCCTGTTCTAAGAACAGAACTCTCGCCCCACAGCTGCTGTCACAGCAGATTTACGTATTTCCATGGCTGTGCTGAAACGTGCCTGGAAGGGCTGCAGTTCTGTGGTCAAATCGATGCAAGGCATCCACAAATGGAGGGAATCACTGGCAGGCAGGCAAGCGTTTCCCGTTTCGTGTTCCCTCGCTCCCCTCACCCCCCCCAAATAGTGGGTGCCACTTAACTGAGAAGAGGCATAGCACCCATTAGTGAGGCAAAGGAAAAGCTGAGGAAGTTAAAAAAAGAAAGTTTGGCAAACTGTGTTTGCAGTTCTTCTATTCAGAAAAGCCAACAGCAGCAATGGAATGGAATATTCATCTCTGCTGGCTACTGTTGCTGCAGTTACACTTTCCAAAAGCCACTGTCAAACAATTTCAGACAGCTACCTGTGCCTTGGTCAACGCAGCTTCTGCTTCAGCGCTGTGTGGTTTGGCAGTGAAGTGCAACAACTGTTCCTTATGTTCAGAGGCAGGTCCAAGGTGCAAAGATCGCACCGAGATCCTTGCAGTGCGAGACATACCATAGGTTCAGCCACAGAATCTGTGGGTGATGTAGCTCAGCGCTAAATGGCAGAGGCAGCAAGAAATAATGGCCCAAGTCATGAAAATCAGAAGCTTTCAGGGTCCTAATCACTTGGGGTTTAATTGGGAGCAATGCACACAGGCACCTGGAAGAATGTAGCGCCATTTTAGAAACTAAGACAGGAAAACTCCTCATAAATGGAGAATTTCCTACAGCATGTGATGCAATCCAGTCCAGTTAGCTTTGGGGGGAGGTCTAATGGTTTTGAGGTTGGGGGGTGCTAAAGATTCTGCTTGTTCTCTGGTAGTGACGGTGATGGCTGGAAAATCATGTTCCTGTTTCTTTAATTAGCCTTTTGGGTTTTGAGTCTTTGGATTACAGTCTGGCCACAGTGCAGCAACTTCCTGCAATGACCATGAAGGGCGGAAAGGTTGTAGATGCGGGAACTGATGGGCGTTTTTTATTTTTGGAGGCCCAAACTCTCAGGCTGACACTAGACCTGGAGCCAGACAGCACAGTAATGGTGTGGCACTAGCACCCACCAGCAGCTGATCCAAGCAACTGAGCTGCTGGAACCTGGTTAGTCTCCACCCACCTCCAGCACAGCCCTAGAGCTGGTTTTTAAGGGTCCTTCCGTGTTAGGTTGTTTCCTCCTCAGCTCAGAAGACTTCTGTGTTTGGAGACCCTATTTTATGCAAAGTTGTTGAGTACCACGAACGACTGCATGTTATCCTGTTTCCTTTGTGTCAATTCTAGCTTGCTACCTTACTTTTTTTAACCATTCTGTAAGAGCTCTGGTAAAGGGCTCTGCATGAACACGATACCTCCAGCAGAGGGACTTAGCCTCCCCCTCTTCCCCCCCAGTTACTGATGTACCAAATACTGGTTTTAGCTACCCTCCCAGGTGTTCCAGAGCACGATGCCTCCTAGTTGCTCAACGCTTATTAGTGGCTCAGCCCAGGGGAGAGCACAGTTTTGCAAACATCGGCTTCATGCTGCTGTGCAGCACCTCCATGAGGACTTTTGTCAGGGCCCAGGCTCTGGCTGTGCTTTCCTCTCCATCTCCTGGTCAAAGCAAGCAACAACGCTCAGCTTGAAAAGTTGGGTGTTTTTTTTTTTTCTTTTTTTGAATGATCTACTGTGTCACGTTCAAAACAAACCATTTTACTTTCAGGGATGTTCATTGTTGCTTTCTAGCATCGATGTGGTAAGTTTGGGTTAACCTTTAAGTGGAGCGTTTGTAATTCCTGAATTAGGGCATTTCCTTTTGGGACTGAAGAGGAAGGCATTTGCTGAAGCTATTACTGGATTTATAAATTACCATATAAACTTTTTCTGCATAAGTTGGAAGAAACTTGTAGCAGGAATGATATTGTTTGAGCCTTTTTTTTTCATGCCACTGCACTGTTGTAGCACAGAGATGGATTGTACGAAGACAAGAGCGCCACTGATAAACCTGGTTAAGGATGTGGAGTAGAGAAGTGTCCTCCCGTAACTTTGTCCGACATTCTGAATGTCTCTGCAATAAAATCACTGTATGGTGTGAGGCATAGCACAGCAAGACGGGGGAGGAAACACATGACACTGTCTTCCTTCAGTACCAATTCCTTTATTTCAAGATGTAGCTGCTGCTACCATGGTCGTGGTCATGGCCATAGCAACCGGCGTTAAGGAAACAAAAGTTTATCTCAGATCAGTTCCTGATGTAGTGGTTATATGGTTCTCCGCCCCACCTGCACCCATCATGGGGAGCTTTTCCATTTGTCAGTGTCCTCACCAGTCAGCGTTGTTGGCACCACTTCTATTTGTTTCAGCCCAGATTCAAGGGGTTTCTAACCGATTTAGCACCCTTAAGACACTGAATTTCCTCCTCTTCTGCATATTCACAGCCCTGTTTCCTGTGCTAATGACCAAGGCCAACTCTGAGAAAATGGATGGAGTAATTCTGTTTTCTGCTCCTTGCCTCTCCGCAAAGGCTAAAGTGCAAAAACAAACACTGCAGCAGAGGTCAGACCACGTACAAATGGAAGAGATTCATCAAATTTGAGATTACTATCAAAAGGAGAATTTTGGTTCTATGAAGCCAGTGGGAACTACTCTTCAGCTGGGACTGGCAGTGTTGGCTGCCACGTGAACAATAATGCCTCTCTCGAGGCCTACTCCAGAACTTCTAAAAAAACCTTCTCACTAATGGGTTAGGAAAGAGGTGGCAGGTTGCTCTGTAAGCAAGCCAAGCACAGCTACAGTTTGCGCGCTGTCAGAAGGCACTGCTGACAGCTTCGGCCCATAGCAGCCAGGGTTCCAGTGGCCAGAGTATTTACAACATCTGGGATAAAGGAATAGTTTTGGACAATTTTTAAAGACCATTCTAATAGAAAAATACTTCTTCCCTCCTTAGTGGCTCCCCAGTGTGACTCCCAAGGCACACTTAAGAGACATTTGTTCTAAGCTTAGTACTCTAAAGGAGTACTTCTAAGAAATTCACTGAAAATATTAAGAGCACAATAAGCAACTTAAGAGTAATGCAACAAAACATGTTTTTACAGTATGAAACATTTCACTGTTAAAGTTTCTTTAAGAAATGTTTTAAGACATTATGAAACACTAATACTAACATGAGGATAAATCTTGTCCAAGCCTTAGACGCTACATTACAAAGAAACGCAGATCTCCTTGCAACTGAAGCACAAATACAAGTTAAATGGCAGGGGGCATAGGCCCTTCTTGTAGCACCTAGCTGAAAAGCGCATCACGTGAACAGCTGATCTGTGTCCATTTCCTTTGTGTCCCCTCCTCTGACATTTTTGACCTCGTTTAGGGTAGCAGCAAGAAACGTATGTCACAAAAAAAAGAAAAAAATCGTTTATTTCAATGTTGACAGAGGTCAAGTGTTATTGCATAGTAAGGAAAAGCGGGTTTATGAGTCACATTGTACTTGGTCTTTGGCTTAGGGGAAGTCATTCTGAGTCGCGCTTGGCCCCCCACTGAGGGACTGCTGCAGTGAGGACATCTAGATACCAGTGCAGACTCCTGCGCTGAACGCCACAACACACCTGCATTGATTTAAGTCCTGCTTTTGATGGAAGAGTATACTCCATCCTCTGAATTAAATGTGGTTTCAATGCGCCATGCTTGTGGGGATTGCCTTCAGTTTCCAAGTTGTTTGGTCATAGTCAATTGTGCTTCAGTCTGTGAAGTGCTGAGAGTTGGGAAAAGGCGAAACTTAACTAAGGCTACACATCCGTTCCTGTTTCCTTAATTCCAGAGTTCATGAAGAATATATTTTCTTTTTCGATTTCCACCATCACTGTCAAGAACAGCAGGAGCATCTAATTCCATCTCATTTTATAACTGCCAGCGGTTTCACTCACCAGCTCTTTGCCCTTAACACACTCCACAGTAGCAGCAAGAAACCTATCTCACAAAAAAAAGAAAAAAAA
>JADKXX010023774.1:0-12678 GCA_017310255.1 Butorides virescens | reverse complement strand
GGGACACCCCAGCCCCGCAGAGCTGGGACCCAACGGGACACCCCAGCCCCGCAGGGACTGCTGTGCCAGCACCGGGCTGTCCCAATTCAGGCAGCACCTCAGCAAACGCAGCCAGAGCCCCCCCCCCCTCGTTGTCCTGCCCAAGGCCGTGCTCACCCCGGGCACGTCCAGCTCGGCACGGCTGGGGGACAGCAGGTCCCTTGGTGCCACCTCCCTCGGGTGCTGCTCAGCACCACAGCCCCGTTCCTGCCCCTCCTTTTGGGGCATTGCCCCCGCTGCCATCGCGTCGGCACGGGGGACGAGCAGCCTCGATCGTTTTGGGAGGGAGCCTTGTTGACTCTGAAGCGAATGTTCACATCCCTCGGAGCTGCTCAGCCACGCAATCACCAAAGCCAACACGGCCCCCGGGGCTGCCGGCGCTTTTTGTCCGTGCCCAGTGGCCGCTCACCGCGATGAAAGGCTCGGCCCCGCCGGTCCCGCGGGCTGTGTCTGGCCGAGCCCCCCGCGCCTTCCCACCGCGCCAGGGCCCCCCAGCGCCGGGGCCGGCGGCACGGCCGGGAGAGCCACCGGTGCAGCCAGCGGGGCTGTGGGGCTCCAGCCTCCTGCTACCCCCGGGGCTCCCCCAAAGCAGCCTGAGCCCCGACACAGCCCGGAAGGACACAGCCCGGCACAGACCCCTTGTGCTGGCAGGATGCTCTTACGGCCCCCGGTATTGCTGTGGGTTTGTCGCACCCCCCCTTCCCTCCCACCATCCAAAGCAGCGGGGACACGATTGCCACTTTTCCCCCCCCTCTCCCCCACCGGGGAAACCTGCGGGGGAACCCCCCCAAGGCAGGGCCGGGGGCGAGGGAGGGGGTCCCAGCCCCGGGGGGCACATGGGGAGCACAGAGCCTGCGGCTGGTTCCAGGGGGTCTGGCTTTGGGACAGCTTCTCACAAGCCCCCATTTGTGTAGGAAACACCCCAGGGACACCGTGGGGACGGGGTGTCACCCCCCCACGTGCTCACGGGCACAGACCCTCCCACCCGCCCGCGGACGCCTGTGGAGGTTGTGGTGATCCAGTTTAACCTGGTGCAGCTGAACAGGGCCCCCGGTCCTGCTCCGCACCCAAAAAGCCGTCCCCACGTGTGCCGAGCCGCGACCGTCTCGTGGGACGGGGACAGCAGCGGGACACGATCGCCATCCGAACCCGCGCCCGGTTGGGGTGCGCGGGCAGAGGGTGCTGGCCCCCAGCCTCACCGGCGTCCCCGGCAGCGCGGCCAGCCTCGGGGGAACGCCTGGCTCCTCTCCTCCTCCTCCCTCGCAGATGTCCCAAGGGGGACGGTTTGTGCCCTCCAGCCAAGCCAGACGCTGAACGAGCCCCCGTCCGACGGCCCGGAGCCCCGGCGCGGCTCGGAGCTGGCTGGGGCGTCCGTGCTGCCCGCCGCGCCGGAGCTCCCGCTGCGCTCCAACCGCGGAGCTACGCAAAACTTTTAGTTTTGGAAAAAAGGGCGATTGCCACCCAAAGGGTCACCCCGGGCTCACTGCGCGCCTGCACGCGGCCTCGAAAGGGTGACGGAGCCGCGGGGAGGGGGAGGTCGGGGCCGGGGGGAGGACGGTGACCCGAGGGGAGGACACGGGGCGCCGGTGCCGAGGGCTGGTGTATCGACTGCACCTTTCCCTGCCAGCCCTCCCCAAGGCTGCCCCCAAACCCAGCTCCCACCAGCTGTGCCGGCGGCGAGGCCGGCCCCGCAGCACCGGCAAGGGCTCTGCCACCCCCCTCCACCATGCGCCAGGGACAGCGTGGGGGCCGTTAGAGCCAGCGAGGACCCGGTGGGGGCTGCACTGCCCTCATTTCAGCCCAAATGTACCCGTGCTGAGGCTGTCGTGCCTTTTGGAAGCGGGGCGCCCCCAGCCCCGGTCCCCCAGCCCCGCCGTGGCAGCGGGCCGGGGAGGGCGGTGGCCGCCGGTGCCTTTCTGCAGCGTCAGACGAATCCGCCCAGCCCAAACCCGCGATTTATACAGCTTAATCCGGCGGCGGGCAGGTCCCCACCCGTGCCCGGCCGGGCCGGGGTGCTGGGCTCAGCCCCGGGACGGTCCCACCCCGCAGGGAGGGGACTGCGGTTATGAAATTTGTGAATGGGGAGTGTCTGGGGGGCTGGAGCCGAGGGAGCCCACGGGGCGCGGGGCACTCGCTGCGGGCAGCGCAGGCAGGCGGGGGCTGCGGCGCAGGCAGGGACTCGCACCCCGCGGGCCCCGCGCCGCACAAAACCCCGTCGCCGTCCCGTGCCCCACAGATGACGCCGACCGGAGAGAAGAGGCAGCCGGTGATGTCCTGACCGTTACCGCACGCGTTGCCGGTCTCGCTTGCTTTTTGCATTTTCTACCCTCCAGTTTTTTTTTTTTTTGGGGGGGGGGGCCATCTCCTGAGGCCACTCGCGTCTCCTTATCACTTTTCCAGCCCAGCTTCTTCACTGTAACTGTTGGACGGAGAACTGATAAGGGTATGCGAGTGACACGAGCAACCGTCCCGGCACGCCAGCCCCCGGCCCCCCCGGCGGCGGCGCAGCCTGCGTGGGCTGTGTGCGGCCGGCGTGCGGGCGCTGCGCCGCGGGCGCCGGCTCTGAGCGGAGCGAGCGCCGGGGTCCAGGAGGCTCCTTCCACCCGGGGCGTTTTCTCCCCCCCCGCGTCTGCAAGCGCTCCCCCGCGGGAAAACGCCGTTCCTTAAAGGCTCTCGGCGTGTGGCTCGTGCCAGGGGTCCTGCAAGGCCGCCCGAGCGCCGCGCCACTTGCACCGTTTCAGTGGGGCGAGCTCGAAATCCCGCGGGGCCGGCACGAAGAGCGGGCGCAAAAGTGAGAAGTAAGCGCCCGGTGAAACTCCCGGGCTCGAGCTGCGCCTGGGGTGGGTTACATTAAAAGTTATTTATTCCAAATGTTTACGTGGTTTTAAAGGCGAGCGCTTGCGGTACGGCTCGAGCGGCGGCTGACGGAGGGAACTGCGCTGCCAGAAAGCCGGGTGCCCCCTGAGCCAGAGGAGCCGAGCTGGGATTTAGGGAAGCACAGCAAAGCCTGAGGTAAGGGGGCATTTGCTCAGCCCAGGGGCGTGCGGCAGAACCCGGCGCCCACGCACGGGCTGCTGCGCCGCAGGGGCACAGCCCACGGCCCCGGGGACGCTGGGGGTCCCGCGGGGCTGCCCCCCGCCTGGCAAACCGCTGCTCTAAAGCACCCGGGATTGGCTTCACCTTCCCAGCCTCTTTTTTCCAGTTCCCAGCTATTCCGGTCAATGGGATCTTCCCGGTGGCCACGAGAGCGTTTTGCACAAGCGGGGGCCGGGCAGGGCTGTGCCGCGTTACCCCGTGCCGGGGCGCCGGCGTTCCCGGGTGCTCGCCCCACGGATGGGGGGCCAGCGGGAGAGGCAGGCGCTGGCACCGGGGGGAGGTTTCTCTGCATGGGGGGGACAGCCCAGCCCGGCTGAAACCCCTCGGCCGCCCAGCCCTCATCACGGGGCTGCCCCGGCCCCCCCCAATCCCCCACAGCCTCAGACCACTGCGGCCCCCCAGGGCTCCCAGAAACATCGCTGTCCTCAGGGGCACCCCGGGACGCCAGGGCAGGGGCAACACCGGGGATGGCAGCCCCCGCCCATAGCCCCCGCACACCCCTTGGCTCAACAGAGCTGGAGGGGGGGTCCCGGAGCCGCCCAGGGGTGGGTGCCCCAAATCCCCTCAATTTCCAGGCGCAGGCATCGGGGCAGGGACCGAGGAGGAGGAGGCAGCTCCGTGCCAGGCACCACAGTCACCGGCTGGCCTGGGGAGGGGACGCACCCCCCAAACCCAGGCGCCGCCTTCGGGCACCCCCTCCTGCCCAGACCTTCCCGCTCCCGGAGCCTGGGCCCGATCCTGACCCTTGAGACCTGGCCCGGCCCCGCCCAGTGGGTTGGAGGCGCAGCACCAACGTGGGGGTCTCGGACCCCCGACCTCGTCCTCCCGCGCTGCCTTGTGCAGGGCACGGCTCGCTGCACCCCCTGCGCCCGCTCGGGGAGTCCTGCGGCAGCCGGCACTGCCCGTGAGATTCAAGCATCCTTTCGGAGCAGAGAGGGAAGCGTCAACATTTGGGACAGGCTCTATCGCCCCATGCCTTCAGCTTTCACCAGCCGGGGTCGTGAGACGATAGCCTCACCGCGCAACCCCCCCCGCTGGCTCAGAGCCCGGGCCAAGGGTGGCAGGATCGGGCCCCCCAGCCCCACAGCACGCTCTGGGTCTGTGGGGGGGGGGCAGCAGGCCGGTACCCCAAGCAGGCTGGAGCACCCCGGGTTCCCAGGAGGTCCCCCCAGCCCAGCGACCCCCTGGGAGCAGCAGGACAGCGCTGCCCCACACGCAGCCCCCCCGGCTTCCCAGTCCCGCAGGGCTGCTCCCGCCACCCGGGCGGGGAGAGGAGGCTCCTCCTCAGCATCCCCCCAAGAGCTGCTCCAGGGGACCAAACCCGGCTCCCGGCAGCCCTTGGCCTTGACTCGGCTGCCAGTGGTGCTGGGGGATTCCCCAGGGAAGCCACAGCAGGATGGGGAGAGCCGGGAGGTGCTGGGAGCCACGGACCAGGCATGGGGAGAGCTGGGAGATGCTGGGAGCCATGGACTGGGCATGGGGAGAGCTGGGAGATGCTGGGAGCCATGGGGAGGTGCTGGGAGCCACGGACCGGCTGGGTGCGGGCGCCTGCGTTCTCACGGGCGCTTCTGCATGAGGGGTTCAGCGGCGGGACGGGACCTCATCTGATCCCTCTCCAAACAGCCGCCAGCGAATTGTCGGTGTGCATTTGGATTTCAGCCCTGGCAGGCGGGGTGCTCAGCCATGAAAAGCAGGCTTAGCGCGGGCTGGAAAACTACTGAGGCAGCCGAATTCCCCGCGCCGGCCCCCGCCCAGCCCCGGCGATGGGGAGCTGAGCCGGGGACGCCGTGGCCGGGGGGTGTCAGAGCAGAGGGCGAGCGGTGGCGGAGCCAGCACCGGCAGCGCCGCCGTGCAGCCGCTTCCCTCCCAGAGCACGTAGCCCCGATATTAAATCCATAAAGAGGAAATTCCACTTCTTCAGAAAAAAACAGAATCCGGATATTTCATAAGTGTCCCAGCGGACATGAAAGCCGGATCAGGAAATTTCACTCAGCAGCGATATTAAAATTGCCGCAGACCCGCAGCCGGCCGTGGCGCAGCCCCAGGGCTGGCTGCGGGGACACGCGACCCACGGCTCCCCGAGTTCCACCGTCCCTCACGTCCCTCGTCCCCGCCGGGCCCCGGCCGGCCCCAGCCGCTATTTGCTCTGCAGTGGGTGACCCCCGGGTTTAGCAGAGTGGGGCTGGGAGAGCCCCCACGGGGAAGCGTCGCCTCCCCCCATGGCGGGCACAAGGGTCCTCCCGGCGTGGCTGGACCGGTGCCGGCGCTGGACGTGCGCTGGTGCCCCCGGCGTCCCCCTCTGCTCACAGCCCACGGGCTCTCCAGAGCAAAGCCGCTTCCCCGTCTGCCGGGCACTGCGGCGCGGTCCCGGCACTGCGGCGGGGGGGTGGCACCGGGAATCGTGGTGATGGCTGGCACCGTCCCACCCGGTGGCACATCCACGGGCGGCCGTGGGAGCAGGGGGGGACGGAGGCGGGTGGCTGCCCGGGCACTGCTGAGGCCGGGATTCGGTGCCTGCGGGGCCGGTGTTGGCACCACGCTCTGCTCCCACCCGGAGCGTGCGGAGCCGGGAGCCGGAGTTGGGAGGCAGAGCCCCGCGGCTGCTTGCACCGGGGCTCCCCGGCACTCCCTGTGCCCAGCGCCCGGTGCCCGGCCCCCTCCGCCCACCAGACCCAAAATGTCCCTCTGGTCGCCAAGAGGGCAAGGACCCCGCTTTGGAAAACGCCGCCAGCTTTGGGCCAGCCCCGAAGGAGAAGGGCAAGCGACGGCCACGCGGCCGCAGGCACCGGCCCCGTCGCCGCAGCCAGGGGGCACGGGTGAGGGGCCCAGCGGGCCCCGTGGGCATGAGACACAAAAGCAGCAGCCACCGAGCCCCCCCCTCGGCACGTGCCAGGCTGGGGTCCTGCGGCTGGCTGCACCGGGGCCGTGGGGGGACTGGCAACAGGCGCCCGTGGGGCCGGGCACAGAGGTCGGACTGCGGCTGCCCAGGGCCGTGGCTGCTCCTCCACAACCCGCCCCGTGCCCGCGCCGGAGCCGCCCTGCCCTGCCCTGCCCGCGGTGCTGCCCCCCGGCCCCGGCGCTGCTGCCCCCCGCCCTGCCACCCTGCGCCTCTCACCGCCCGTCCCGGTGCCCGGCAGTGCCGGCGCTCGGCCACGCTGGGCACACGCCACGCACGGTGCCCTGTGCCAGGCCCCGAGCGCAGCGCCCGAGGAGGGGGACACAGGCTGGCAGCAGCCACCTCCGTCCCGGTGGCGCGCGGCGCCCGAGCCTGCACCCCCCTCGCTCTGCCAGGGAAAGAGCCGCCCCCGCAGGCACGGCGCAGAGGTAATTGCGGGTTATTACCCAGCTCTGTTGTTAAATACGGATCACTTCTCTTCCGACAAGCGTTCGCTGTAATGCAAACTCAAATCATCTCCCTCCTCCACCGAGCACCTCTCCTCACCTGCCGGGAGTGGTGGCACGGCACAGCGGTGGCAGAGGACGCGGCGTGCATCGTGCCACGGCGGTGGCAGAGGACACTATGGGCATCATGTCACAGCGGTGGCAGAGGACATGATGTGCATTGTGCCGCGGCAGTGGCAGAGGACGCGGCGTGCGTTGGACCCGTCATGGACATGGACACCCCAAACCCCAAGGTTATTTTGCAGCCTCAGCACCTTTGTCCACAGGACCAGTCTGGGGGGGTTCTCCAGCAGGGGGAAGCTGTGCCTGCCCCGCCGCGTATTTTCGGTGGGTGCCCCAGCCCCCAGGCCTCACGGAGCTCTCCTGCGGTGCCGCCCCAGCTAAGTGGCCGCGTTGGCATCACAAAGCAATGAAATCCTTGCTGCTTCCCATCTGGGGTTTGCCCCGTGGCACGGGGGGGTGAGGTGCTGCGGCGGCACCGTGCCCACCCCGGGACCCCCCCTCGGGTGCTGCCCCGGCCGCAGGACCTTTCAGTGCAGCTGCCCCAATGCCACCGCAGCATGGCCGGAGCCGTCGTCGCTGTAATTACGCGCTCGTAGTGGCAGGGGAGAAAGGTCGGAGCCCTGGGAAGCCAAGGCCAAGGGCGAGTCCGTCTGTCCCGTCCCCCCCACCCCACCCAGCTGGCCGGGACGCGGTGCCACGGCTCTCCCCTGCGCCCGTGGGCGGTCCAGAGCAGCAGGGCTTTGGGCCGACAGACCCTCAGCGTGCGGCGGGTCGGCCTTGCCTGGCTGCCAGCCGCCCACCCAGCCGCTCGCCCCCCGGTGCCTCCGCCCTCGGGTCGGGTGGGAGCGACGGCACCGCCGGCCCGGTGCCTCCGGCTGAGCAGCACCCCCGTACCCGGCAGCCAGGGCCAGCCGTGCCCCGGCGAGGGCTGGTGCTCTGGGGCGGCGTGGCCGGCACCCTGCCCAGTGCCGCATTTGTCCCAGCCACGGCTGCCCCCAGAGCCCCCCCGGAGCTGCCTGTTCCCAACCCGGCAGCACACGCGTCCGGAGAGGAGGGAGCAGCGTTGGAGTCGGCTCCGTTCGAGGGCCAAGGACATCAGCTTGGGGAAAGAGAAGTCGGAAGAACAACCCCTTGGTAGTGACGCTTGTGCGGCACACAAGGACCCCAGAACTGACAGCATTAACCCCCCCGCACCCCCCCCGGGGCCATGGGCTGCCCTCCTCCGACCATGGAAACGAAGGCTTCGTCAGGCAGAATCGCTACGAGCTCCCACCAAAATGACTCTATACCAACCAGCTTAAACCGAGATGATTTTCAGATTTTCACCGGGATGGGTCTCAGCGCTGCGGGCAGAGGCCGGAGCCCCCAAATGCCGGGGCCAATGTTTACCCAAACCCCCCCGGAGCACGAAGAATGTCTGGAATGGGAATTCAGCAGCGGACACGGATGGAAGGGGGGTGCCAGCTCGCGGCCGTGCTCCCCGCAGACCCGAAAGCACGAGCGTGGCCAATCGGACACGCGTGCTCCGCGCGGTCCCCGGGGCCGGGCAGCCCCGCCGTGCTGCCGCTCCGAGAAATAGGAAATTGGGCTGCGGGGGGGAAAATCCTTCTGTATTTTGTGGTTACTGCAAAGTCAAACCAAGCTGGCTTAGCTCCTTAACCCTTGGCTCTGGTGAAACACGGCGCCTGGGCTGGGAGCACGGCAGCCCCAGCACCGCCGGGCAGAGCAGCACCAGGAGCCGTCAGTGCCCGAGCCCCTCCCCGGCCCCCTCCCCGGCCCCCTCCCCGGCACGGCTCAGGCGCAGCCGCCCCAGCGCTCGTGGGACCCTGCGGCGCCTTACGCACGTGTCCCCAAAAGTCACCCGGCAGCTCCAGTGTGCCAGGCTGCAGGGGGGTGACGGGGCCGGGGGGGACGCAGCCCCCAGGCAGCCCCGTGCAGAGCCCCGCACGGCGGCGGGGTCTTTGTGAGAACGTGTTTCCCGAGCATCGCGGTATTTCACCCCAAAATTCAGTATTTCAGGCCCAAGGACGGGGCTCCGTGCGCTGCCGGGTCTGGAGACCCTCGCAGGGTCAGAAGTGCAACCCGAAGAGCACTGCAAGGCAAACTGAGTTACTAAAATCAAACCAGCAAAATGAGAGGGCGGAATATTTTTGCATCGAGTTCGTTGCTGTGAATATTTATAAAACTTAGTTTGATGACGTTAAATAAAATTAAAAAAGAGCACCGGGCGACCACCGCTGCCTGCACCTCTCTGTCCCCGTCAAACTGCAAGGCACCCGGGGGGCAGCGCCCGAACGGCGGCCGCTCCGCGCCGCAGCGCCTGCGCACGCCCTGCCCCGATCCCGGCTGCGGCGCCGGGCGCTCCCAGCGGTTGGACCAGATGACCTCTAGGGGTCCCTTCCAACCCAAAACACGATTCTGTGATTCTATGATAACCCCCGGTCTGGGAACAGGTAAAATCCCCGGGAAGAGCCGCAGAACCCCCTGGGGGTTATGGCCCACGGTGACAGCTCGCCCCAGACGCTGCCTGCGCTCATCTTAATTAGCAAATAATCGCCGCAAATCGAACTGCGGCTCAGCCCCTCCTACGCCTGCCCATTAACTCCCAGAGTCGGCGGTTCCAAAGCACCCGCATGGAACCACTCTCCATCGCAGGCTCCAGCCCCTTTCCAGGCTCCAGCCCCAGGCTCACCCACGCACTCCCAAACCCGGCTGCAGGGTCCTGCCGGCTGCCCCAGCCCCAGGAGACCCCGGAGGGGTTGTGGCTTTGGGGAGCGGGTGGCATTGCTGTGACAGCCCCTGGCTTCGGAAGGACCGAGGGCAGCCTTCACCGCGGTGAGACGGAGCCGTGCCGCTGCCCCCAGCCGCAGCGCGACCGCGACCGCCCTCGCCTTCCACCGCCCCCTCCCTCCGCCCGGCTCCGTGGGTCTCCAGCCCGGCCCCGGGTGCATCCCCCTGCCCTCCCGCCCAGGGGCCTCTCTCGGAGCCTCTGGAGGGCAGCCAGGAGGGGGGAGCCCCAGCGTGGAGGGGCGAGGACGTACAGATTGCAAAGGAAAAGGGATGAGGAGGTGCGGGCAGAGGGATACGTCGCCGAGGCAACTGCAGGGATGAGATGGAGGGGGAGCGAGGAGAGGGGATGGAGGGGAGCGGGGGCTCCGGGGGTCCTGGTGGCCGGGGGGGGGCTGGCGAAGCACTGTGCCATTGGCGCGGGCTCACGGGGGCTTTTCCAGCCACTTTCGAAAGCTTTCCCACCCACCCATGGCCCACATGCGAGAGGAGAGCAGAGGGGAAAGGGAGGGGTTTTCTGGGGTGAACCTTCTTGGGAGCCCGGGGCGCCGGTGGTGGGGACAGCGGGGCCAGAAAGCCCTGGGGCGAGGGCGGTTTGGGGACGAGCTGCCCCCAGCCCCTCTGCCCGCTGGGGCAGCTCCCATCCCCGCTCCGAGCAGGGGGGGGAGGGCTCCCAGCCCAGCAGCCCCCCCGAGCCCCCCAGCCCATGTCCCGCCTGGCCCCGCAGTCAGGATGCAGGGGATGGGAGTTGCCGTTATCTGAGGGCCAGCGCATGGAGTTAATTGTGCAAAATGTCAGCCGGTAATTAGGGAACGAGGAGCACTCGCTGCTCAGTGACACAGAGCAGCGGCATTTCTATTTTCAGACCTTAACACGAGCTATTAGAGTCACAGCCTAACGAATGCACCGCGCGGTTGGGCCGAGGCTGGAGAGCGACCCAGATCCCCCCCACCGCCCAGCCCCTCGCTCCCGGGAAGGTTGGAAACTCGGATCACGCTGGGGGCAGGGGTCGGGAGGGGGTGGGCACCGAAGTCGCCGCAGCAGGGCGATGCGCTCGCCCCAGGCTGGCTCTCTCCCTGCACCGGCGCCGTTCTGTGCTTCGATTCCGAGCGGGAAGCGAAGCGACGCCAGCCCCGGTCTCTGCAGCAGGGAGCGATGCCGCCAAGCTGCTGGCCCCCGGCCGGGCTGCGGGCACGTGGAGGAGGCCACCGACACCCCCGAGGTCCCCACGCCTTGGGGCGATCCCTTGCAGAGGGTGCCGCACCCGGAGCTGAGCTGCCGAGGGGACGGTCACAGCCCCGGCGCACGCGGTGGCACGCGGCACCAGGGCCAGCAGGGGCAGAGCCTGCGCCCGCCACGTGTCCCTGCACCCCAGGAACGGCGCATGGGGGGGGCCCCAAAGCGTGGGGAGCCCTGGGAAGCAGCACAGCCCACCCACGGCCCTGCCTCTGTCCCCACAGCAGCGCCACTGGGACGGCAGCGGAGCCCCCGCTCCTCCTGTGCCCACCCCCCCCCAAATCACGGGGAGTGGCGAATGGCACCCGACCTGCCCCAAACCAGCCCAGGTTGGCTTTGGTGTAGCTGGAGATCCCCATCCCTGACACTCAGACTTGAGCACCTAAACCCCCCCCCCGGGGGGGCACGCCAAACCCTTCGCGCTTGTTCACCTACGAGACCCCCGGCGTGCAAACGCCCATCACCGCCCCCCGGGAGGCACCGGGGCTGGCAGAGCCTGGGCGCTGTGGGGCCGGGCAGGGGGTGGGGGTAGGAGCATCCCAGGGTTCTGCACCCCCAGGCTCCCGCACCGCCCGAGCCCCCCAGCTCCCTCCTCCCCGTGGCCCCGGAGCAGCCTCCCGGCAGCACGGCGAGCCCTGCTCCCCCCCCGAACCCTCGCTCCCCCAAGCTCCGCATCCCGGGAGCCCTCCCCGACAGCTCCGAATTTCTCCGGCGCTATTTTTACCCCGCGGTTGCTATAGAGATGTCAGACCCCCTCGCCGTGATGCAGCCTCTTTCGGAAGCGCTGCATCACCGGCTGCCTCCTGCCGCCAGCCACGCGCGGGGCCGGAGGACGCTATTTTGGGCAGAGCCCGCCGTCGCTGGGGGTTGCCAGCCCTGCAGGACAGCGAGGCCTGGGAGGGAAGAAGGGTCCAGTGGGGAGAGCGGCATTTTGGAGCCTGGGAGCCTGGCCCCGCCACCCATCACGACCCCACCCATGCCCCCCCCGTCCCGCCCCGCTGCTCTCCGTCCCCTGGGCAGGAGGGGCTCGGAGCCGGGCTGCTTTTGAAGCAAGAAGGGAAACGCCGAGGTTGTCGGGAGGGGTTGGGGGCGCGGGAGTCCCCGGAGCTGGGGATGCGAGGGCACGCGTGCGGGAGTCACCCCGGCCCCCAGGCTGCGTCCAGCCCCACAACCCCGGAGCCGGAGCGGGGCTGCAGGCCCCCCCCGGTGCCCCCTCCAGCCCTGGAGAGCTTTGCCAGCTTTTGCCAGGGTGATGCCGCAGGACGGGGGGGCAAAGAGCCGCCAGCTCCATCGCTCCCAGTGCCCCCAGGTCAAGGGGGGGCCACTGCCTCTCCCCAGCCCGGGTGATGTGCACCAGCGTCCTGGCCACGTCCCCCCGCCCGCGCTGAACCCCGGCGCTGCCGCGGCACCGCAGCCGGTCCCACCCTCCAGCCAAAGCCAGGGACAGGGGGGGACGTGGAGGGGCCATGCCCAGCACGGGTGCTCAGGTCTGCAGGGAAAACGTCCGGATGCCACGGGAACGTCCGGTGCCCTTGCTCCCGAAAACCCCTGCGAGGAGCACGGCTGGGGCTGAACGCGTGGACGTGGCCCGGCCGGGACCTGCTGGCCCCAGGGCTGAGGGCCTGGCTTTATGAACCCCTCAGCCGTCCTAATTAGTGACAGACACCCGCAGCATCCTCCTGGAGCCACAGAGCGCGGGACCAGCAGGGCCAAAGCACCCACGGCTCCAAGTTCGGAGCACGCTGAAGCGCTGGGACCCCCGGCTGCCCCGTGCCAGGCATCCGGACCCCCCCGTGCCCAGGGCAGCCCCAGGCCCTGTGCCCCAGCCAGGGTGCAGGGCAGCAGCATCCGTGGCAGAGCCGGTGGTCCCCTCCGAAACGCCAGCGCTGAAAGCCCCCCATCACCTGCCCTCACCCCCCCGGGGAAGCGTGTTTATAAAAAGGCTGCGCGTGGATGAGCCGGCAGAAATAGCTGCACGCAGCCCGCGCCGCGCGGCGTAAGAGATGATCACCAGCTGTTCTGCAAAGCACCCGAAATAGAACCAGCGCCAGCCCCCGGGGGGACGGCCCCGATTTAGCTACGGCAGCCAGAGCCGCCAGGCTGGGCTCGCGTCCC